>DWLS01003590.1:0-15438 GCA_018246255.1 Pachliopta kotzebuea | reverse complement strand
GTATAATGAAAGACATGAAGTGAGTCATTTTAGGAGAGTGTAAATAAATGTAACCTTGTTAAGAATTATCGAAGTGAAAAAAAACGATTTAACGAATTTTAAAAATTATATCAAATCAGGTTTAGGCGATTGTAAAAAATTATTCAGAAAAACCTATAACAGGGTAGTTTATTGTAAGAGGCAGCGAAATTTTATAAAATCAAATTATTTAAATGTACATCAAAAATTATTAACATCGATAAACGGCGCCTCCAATTAATTTTATTAATCACATTATTTTATTTTTTAAGTATATTAAATACTACATTCCTTAATATATATTTTTATATATATATATGTGTAAGTAAATATATATACTTATATAAATAAACATATCTCTTTCTTTCATGTTGAAATATATCAATATACCTCTATATATAATAAATGTTGTAATGTAACCATTGCATGATTGTTAGGAAATTTCTATTACAGTTTTCTTTAATGATATATTACGCAGTTACTCAAATATAAAATATATTTATGTATTCATCATATTTTACAAGTAGGAAACACGCACTAAAGATGCGTTCAGTAGAGAATTAATATTTTCGATGTAGTTTCATAATTTTTGAGCCAAAAAAAAACAGTGTATTAGAACTTAGTTATTAAAAGGTGTTATTATTCCTTTGTGCTAACTCTTAAAACTATCCTAGAATTTTATGTTTTACCGGCGCCTAGAACAAATAATCTATGCACACCCAATGGATTAATGATTCTGCCTAAAAAAGTATATGTAATCTACGTTATTGGACAATGCATCAAAAAAATTAGATTAGTCGTCATCTTCACCAACAGCCGATAGACACACATGACTGGAAGTTATCTACCCTTTAAGATCTTCAATCTAAACGGTTCTGATTTGACCGCATCGAGCGGTTTCTCACGACCTTAATCAGATCGACAGACAGCGGAGGACCTTCCATCATTTCGTCTACCGGAACGCAGACGTTACTCGAGGGCGCTTCTGCCCCGTAGGCAGATAGTCTTTTGGGTGGCGTGCCATGCGTATGTCACTGGTGGTAAGACTCTGTTGCCGGAGACCGTCTAGGTAGGTGCCACCGCAGCTCCTTTTTCCGCCGCCAAACAGTTATGTGAAAACATAACTGTGATTAGGTCAAGCATTGGCTATATCTTAAAAAAAGATTCGGTTTAAAGGGTGCTGTAAGCTAGTGAATTTACTGGGGTAACGAGATTTAATATCTTATGTCTCATAGAGGCGGGCGTAACGTGGTGGATACCATCTTAACCTTCACTACGTTGTTATGGGCGAACGAAAGTCTCGCTGAACACATAGCCTAGCCAAATATAAAAAATAGTAACCGTTAGGGCTATACCAATTACCAATGATAGCTTGTCATCTTCGCTCTCATTTAATGTTTTACCTATCTTGGTGTTAAAAAGGATGGTATCGAAGGAGTTTAAAGGATATAATCGTATATAAATTAGAAGGAGCTATGTTGCATTAGATAAGTGTTACTCAAGCGTTAATATTATCGATGTTAAATAAAGATGTAAGCTATCTTTACTTTACTTAATTTATTATACTTCAAATTAAGATTATTTTCCACACCCTCTTTAATTTATTTACTTATTTTTGAATATTTTTACTTAAATTTAAAGTTTTTTACCGGTGGTGCGTTTGTTGCCAGAGGTTGTCTAAGTAGGTACCACCGCAGCTCCTAATTCAGCCGGCAAATAGTACTGTGATTGCTGTGTTCCGGTCTGACGGGCGTTGTAGCTAATAAAATTACTAGGGCAACGAAGCTATATACCTTATGCTTCAAAATGACGAGCGCATTGCGATGCAGTGTACATCATACAAACTCCACCTTGTTACGGGCAGGCGTATCACTTACCACCAGGTGAACGTCTCGCTAGTCTCGCCGCTTCGTCAAATAATAATTGTTTTGCTTTCTTTAATTATATTATTATACGTTTATTCAATTATAGTTGTATACCTAGTTAATTGTTTTAACTTCTATTGTCGTTAGTATATAATGTAGTACCATAGTATAGTAGTTTTGATGCAGGAAAGTTTTAATAAAACTAACTTTTACGGATTTTATCATGTTCACTCAAATAGCTTTTATTTATTTTGTTATCACTTCTTTTCGGTCGCTTCGCAGCAACCGTTGTCATGAGGAGACTCTGGATATAAAAAGAAAATAGGCCACAAAATAAATAGAAAACAATTAAATAAACACGATAAAATCCATGCAAAATAATTTTATTAAAGGTAAAATATTCCTTCAAATGTAACGAATCTGTAGTACAGTTTTAGAGTAGAAATTTGTTGTATACTCTTACTGGTCAATATACTTAACAGCAAATTGTCACTGTTCACTCTATCTTTATTGATTTTTAAGTTGTTTTTATATTAGTTGCTAATATTTATTTATATATTAGTCAAAAATCAATAATTTGACTTTATCGCTCAAATTATATCGCTGTGCTTATTACGTCCATATTTCATAGCATTATTTATATACTTGTTTAAAATATTTACTGTGTAGGGAGAGAGGCAGGGTGCAGATAGGAGATAGGGAATAGGTACCTTCCAAATGTATCTAATACAGCTTATTCAAATATTTAAACTTGTGATTGAAACGGTAGATACTACCAACAGGTTTACGGTGCGATTTTGTCTTGTTTCAACGAAAAGTAATTATTTTTGAATGGTTACAAGAAACTGCAAAGAGATTATAAAAATCTATCTTTAATACATTTTTAGGGCTCCGGCCCAATTTTGCTTTCTAATAGAAAAAAATTGTGAAGCGGGAGATTTGAAGAGATGTGAATGGTCGGACTTTTCTACGCCGATTTCCTTCGCTGTCTATTTTTTATACGCCGATATTTTAAACATGTTATATCTTGTCGAAGACTGTTTTTGGAAATTGATGTATACAATTAGTAATTTCAAAATGTATTGACCAGTATTTATAAAAGATTTAATCTTTATTAGAATCTCTCTTGTAGTGGTGACAAAGTAGCATCAAACATTGCATTCGTTTCATAAAATATATGCAATGCAAACATTACATTGCATATATTTTGTGAATTCCTTATAAAACAATTAGCTTATCCATAATTAAAAACTAATAATGTTGATATAAATAATTACATATTTTATGATACAGTTTATTTTTATGTTATTTAACAAATAGTGGAAATAAAATTTCCGTAATGTTATATATGTATACATATACATGTTATTGTATATACATATATATGTATGAATATATGTAAAGATTTATTTTCCAAAACGAAAAAATGTATCTGTATGAAACACAAAATGCTCTGTTACATAAAATGAATATTTTGTAATTTGAACATTTATTCAGGTTGGTAAATTATAAAGGTATATGTTGTATTTAATATTGCTGTTAATGAGTGTCTATTTATCTAAATGTATATCCATTAAGTATAATTAATAAATGTATCTTCATCAGAATGTGGTTTAATTTCAAATCTCTGCCCAATTTTATTAGAGTATTTATTAAAAATTAAGGTATACTATAAATAAACTATAAAACGCCAAAAAGTCAAGTTTGCAACTGCGGTCGCTCTACAGCGCTATTACTTAGTAGGGATTAAGTTCGACTTCAATGAGCTTAAGCTTTCAGTGAATGAAAATATATATAATAATAACATAGGTAACCAGTATTTTCGTATAACTTGGGATACGGAAAATATGCCAACAACAACAAAACTCTGATGAATAAAAGTAATATGTTTTGAAAAAAAGCGATTTGTTATGCTTATGAATAAATAACCCAACAAGTATATATTTTGAAGAGAACTAATGATATATTTGATCGTATTTTGTGGAGTACTTTACAAGAGACCTACGTCCAGCTGTGGACGCCCATCGGTTGAAATGATGATGATGATGAATGATATATTTTTAGTTATATTTTAAATAATGTATGAATAACTTCATTCAATAAAAAACTTTAACTCACATCGGACGAATTTAATGTTCAGGCAAAGTTATCAATCTTTGTTTAGGAGAGAAATTTGCGATACAATGAACAATAAAAATTGTGGAGTAATATTGTATAAGTTAATAGCGAAATTATAATATTTAAATTACAAAAGTAAATATTTAAATAGATTTACCATAAAGAAAAAAAAAATTCATATCCCTGGTTTCATTTGCTTAGTAGTTTTAGAATATTCTAGTCTTGACTGCGAATTAGTTAGTGAAGAATTCAATGAAATGGAATTGAAGAGGCGGATCAGAATAACTTACCACTAAATTATGAAGAGAAATCGAAAATAAAAAAATTAAGGTGAATACACATACCAAAATTTTGTTAAGATAACGAATCATTTTATCATCATGAACAAGGACGGAATGTCAATTATCAATAAAGGTCTTAATATTTATTTCGTATCAAACACTTGCTGCCTCTAATGCTGTTACTTCGTATGATCAGCCGATATAGGTCATTTAATTACTTGCGGGCCCGGAGAAAACAGTAGTGTGCGTACATTACTGTATTCCAATATGAATAGATGCTATAAAATAATGAAATTAGTGGGATAATGAGACTTAACACTTTGTTTCCAAGCGACGAGCGCAATGTAATACTATGTAAACCACCTTAACTAGCGCCACGTTGTTATTGACGGATATACTTACTGTCAAGTGAACGTCTTGCCTGTCTCATCGTCTTGAGGAAAAAAAAAGATCATTAGCGATTTTAAACAGATAACACAATAACCATAACGAATTCCTGATAGATAAATACTAAAATATTTTTCATAGCAGCAAATATCTTCATACATAATTAGTTAAGTTTATTAATATATTATGTGTTGTGATGTTTATTATGGTATTGTAAATGTTCCATTTCCTTGTTGCAAGGCGTTTTTGTTGAATGTCAATCGTCGTATAGCCTTGCTCAACAGTCTTTTCGGTTACGAATTGTAACGGTGAAAGGCGGCCGCAGAGTGGGGGCGAAGCGAAGGCGCGCCGACTTCGCCAGTCCACTACATCCCGCCCGTTCGTTTGTTAGCCGCTGACGAGACTCCTGCGCAGATAACGTACACAAATGGGAAACTTTTACTTTCGCGCGACATTATAAATTCAAGGAACCTAGTGCTAGTGTGCGTGTTGTGCTACACAGGGTGATATGTAAAGTGACGGAATTAATATTAACATATATTACATTTGTCATGAATAAAAGGGACAGTCGCGAAATGCTGTGTGTTTGCTTCTTTATTTGGGGCGCAGTTCTCATGCAGACTCTGGCCGAAGGTTAGTTGAACAAAGAAAATATAATTCCTTCTAAATATTCTCAACGTATTAAATTCAGTTAACACCAATATTAAGGAAACTTTATGCTGTTATAACTTATTTTTAACTGCAAACTCACTTCGTATTCAAAGAACAAGTTTTTATTTTACAAATAAAATGAAGCTGTGCGATAATAATAAAAATTCTATAAAGAATACACAAATTTAAAGCATTCTTATATAATTCAAAACGTCACCCAATGTTTGCATAACGATAAATGTGCATACAAAACTTAAAACTTTTCTCAGACATCTAATTAAGCAGAATCGATTTTTTTTTGATATGCATAAAATTTTACATGTACTTATAAAACAATGTACTTTTAAAAGTAGTTATTTTTAATATTAAGGCATGACAAAGTTTTTTGTAATTAATGTCAGTCAGTGCTTTATAAAGAAAAAGTGGTAATATAACATAAATCTTTATTTTAAAGTAGAAAATCCACAAATAATTACTTTTTTAATTTCGTCCCTTTCCTCTATAGTAACCGCACTTAGCGGTCCGACACGCTACGATTGAACTAAATTAAGTTTTATGTTAAAAAACTTAATAGAAATGTTTATATAGTCTCTAAAATATATACATTGCACTTTTATAGACAACTTTAGATTAACAAATGAAAGAATTTGTTTTTTTGTGTTTATTCTTTAAATAAGATATCTTTAAAACCTACAAATTTAAAATTATAACAAACTTAGGTACTAACACCGCCTTTTTATACCGACAAACAGTAATGCGAAAACTTTACTGTGTTGCAGTGTTGGTCATCCTAACTAGCGCCAGATTGTTATGGGTATTATTCATTAGATTTTATTCTTTTCAAGTATAGTATAAATATTTTGACTCGCGTGAGGTCATTTAGGACCCACATACTATTATATTACGCTACACATTCTTAGTTGTTGTATACACATGTGTGTAATAAAAAAGCAACTATTAGTTTCATTAACTAACAATACGAGAAAAACAAAAGTAATTTTAAAAGTTGCTAAATTACTTTATTTAACCTTTTTCAGAAATTCCAAGAATTTTCTATTTTAAACAGATAAAATCTTTGAAAGGCTAATAAATATTTAACTATTTAACCTAATTTTGTTTTAAAGCTCAGTGAACAAACAATATGTGTATATATTTATAGATATTCAAATTGTTTTAAATTAACAAGATAATTACAAAACATAAAACTCGCTTTCGTCGATTTCGTGTTTACGTCAATTTGAAGTAGTATTTTGGTTTAATTAAACGTTAATAGGACTCATAATGGACAAACGCAAACCTGTAAGTACTTCCTCCTTTTCTATTGCTTAGGAAGAGGTTAGAAACAGACATCTCTCCTCCATTACCAGACCAATTAAATAATACACTACTTATTTAGACGACCATATGATATAATTGTATATAAAAACGTATAAAGTCTTTTCATAAAGTTACAAAACTTTGTGATTAAATTTGATTCTATATTGAAATTGATAGTTTTCTAAAAACAACTAGCGATTTGCTTTTTACAAGATTGAAATTTTCCAATGTAAGAGCGAAAGTTCTGTACGAGTTTTCATTTCATTAATCATCAAGAGACTAGAGCTCGCCCTGCGAATTTGCATGACTAAGATGGCGAGAGCGAACTGGTTACTATAGGTTTCTCTATCAAAGAGATCGACCGCCGGATAGACTTATTATGGTTAAGCTTTTATAGTTACTTTTATTTTACATCGTAATAAATAAGTATTAAAGTTTTAAGAATAAATAGTACGTCTTTGCTTACGTTGTCTCATTTACTTAAAATTAATACAGTGGTTATTTATGCGTTAAATAAAAGTTCAATTAACACGAATGAATAAAACAACCTAATTTAACATCCTAATAACTGTCCAAGATTAATTTATAAAGACGGGTATACTATAATCCTAATTTTTTTTTTTGTTTTAGTGTTAAAAATAACCGGTTTCCCTTTCATTGTAAAAACTGAATAGGCTAAAATATAAGTACATATCACGACCCGCCGATCGTCGGCATGTGGCGTCGCTTGTGCGCTTGCTTTCTATCGAGCTGCGCGTGAGTGCGTACAATGTAGGACTGCCAGAACAAAAATAATTATTTTGATACATAAACTATTTACCGTAATAATTAAAACAGATCTAGTATTTATTTCTTTATAAAATTTTAATACAGTACAGTTTTTATGTTTGTTTAGTTCACACGAACATAACACAACAACAGCGATTCGGTATTGAACAATAAGCAAGAAAAAATTAAGTTTATAAAATATATTTTTTGTTAATTATTCGTTTATGTATTTTACAGAGGCAACCATAAAGTACCGACCAAGTGTGGTCAGTTAGCACGACGTAAACGGGCCTGTATGTTCCACTGATCGATATAAAGCCGGTCCTTTGCCTGCTATCGAAATACTGTGATTCTTCCTTGTTAAATAACATGCGACTCACCTATCAACTATCGGTCAGAAAAAATCAATATTCATAAATATTTACACGAATTAAATCGTAACAACGAGAAATGATTGTCGCTTGATAATTTTATATTTATACTCGAGAAACTTTTCGCGCGACTCTCCCTTATCTATCGAACTCGCCCCGAAACCAATTCATTAAGAAATTAAAAATATCAAAGTTTTATGCAAACGCAAGGTGTATGTCAAAAATTGTTTCGCAAAATCAATTTGTAATATCAAGAACCAAGAACTTTATACAGGACCAACTTGTAATAGAAAGAGAAACTAACTTACGCTTCCTTGTTTAATAAATATAAAGACCCATACAAATATATTGTACACATTCGTTAATCTGAATAATAGATCAGCAGATTTTTTTATACTTATAAAATCGATTACGTGAAACAATTATTCGCAGATTATTGAGAGTTGATTGAATGCTTAATTTTTAATTTCTACAGATTCCGCAACGAAGTGTATAAACGCTTAAAACGCAAAGTGAAATAAACATGATAGTTTATATATATGTAAGGCAGAAATATATTATGTATTCAATGACAAAAAAATAATAAACGTTCATAATGTAAGCTTGTTTAACTACGAGTTCATGTCAGCAGTACGGTTATCAGGCAAAAGAAAAAATATTTATTTGTTTTTAGGTAATGTATTCGTATGTCATTGGGAGCAGGGTACAGGACAATGAGAGCGCACTGCTTTATTCAAATGAATAACTGAACAGTGAACAAATGTTGGACAACACCGGATAATGATCAAAAGGCTTTATTGACTTACATATAAATTATCAAGATGAGAAGAGTGAATAGATATTTACATAAGAAAAAATTAATTTTAACTTAAATATCATTCAAAAAACTTTTGAAAACACAACATTATTTTTCACACAAATGACATCAACACTTGTTGCAAACATGGACGGAGCAAGTATATCTGTTGCGCAAGAATCAAACCAACGATATTATAAGGCTTGACATTCATCACAATAACAAGTGAACACTAACAATATGAGTATAAGTATATTTAAGTATAATTGGAGGTTATTCACGATTTTCCAGTCAAATTTACTTTAATTTATATTCATTGTGTATAAAAAATCCAAGCTTTTACCTTCCGTTCGCCTAATACTTTAAAATTTAGTATTACATTCGTATAGTTTGTGCCTACAATAAATAAATTTAAAGAAAAGTTTTCTGAAAAATTTTGTAGTGGTGTCTGTCCAATTCTGCCGTCAAAAAATTGGTATTTAAAACGTTAATTTTAAAAGAGTTTACGAAATTTTGTTATAGCGTACAAGTAGACCTGAATTGTTTTATGTATAGGCAGAGCGTGACGCCTGAAAGGTGCACGGTACGCAAAAAATAATCAAAATCGCAAAGTATAATATTCACGGGACTATTGAATTGTACGTAAATATCAAATAATACCTTCAATTAGTTAAGTAAAGATTTTTCGTAACTAATTGCATAAATTATTTACATGGATGTTAAAATTGCATATACTAGCTTCTTGAGTAAAAATAAACATAAAATAATTCCGAGGTAACGGGCTACTTCTCGTAGTAACTTTTACTAGATAGCCTAATCTTATTTTGTTGCAACACGTTGCTGGAGGCGTATTTTCTAAAGGGCAGACCGGAAAGTGCCCTGGGCAACTAGTCTAGGGGAAAACACTATAAACTGCAGTAATTATTTAATTACATAAAATTCAACCATAAACAGAGCAAATTTAAATAAATGCCAGTTTTTCGCCAGTAACCTTTTATTAAAACAATACTAATTGTACAGACAGACGCTGTACAGTACAGACGCGCGTACCCACGATCGTACTATGTACGAAATTTTACCTTTAATTGTTTTTTTATAAACAGCGGAGAATATTACATTAAGTTGATACTAAATTGATTCGTTATACATGTACTGAATTACGAAGGTAATATATTGAAATAAAAACTCCATCGCAGCACGATCTTGCGTTCTTTCCTCCTTGAGACTGTACCTTCCATATTTGTATAGTAAATAAGAGTTCGCTTAACAAGGAGGCGCATATACACAATAGCCTTTTCTGAAATTCTCACTCCCCGCATTGCTAATTTGTTTAGAGTTTATAACGGACTTTTGATTTCAATTATGTTATTTTACAACTCAAAAACATGAGTTGGTTTGTGTAACGTAACACAACATCACTGTTCCCCGTAATTGCGAGCCACACGCAATTATTGCAGTTGGGAATTAACGAACGCAACGGCCATTGGAGCAAAATTGCTGTAGCAAAAAATGACAGCCTACGTAGCTATGTCCATCGTGATTTCGGTCCATCCATTTATCGGTCATTATGTTGCAACTATTTTCTACATGTTTTCCTTTTAAAACTGATCTAAAATAAATAGCTTTCACTATTCATTGCTAACGTTTTATTATTTATTTACGTTTATATAGTCTATTTTATACGAAAAAAGCTTCTTAAAAGTTTAATCAAATTATTCGTTTACATTATTATATAAATAGACTAACATTTAAATTTCATTATTAGGGTCATGTTGATTCTGAATTCAATTTCATTGTATGCCATGTCCTGCGTACTCACCTAACACTACTAATAAATGAGACAGCGTAAGCGCCGCAGAGAAAGTTCTTGTGATTTGAGTTGCGCGGGCGAAAAGTCTCGTTTCTTCATCATCAATTTTCTCTACACTGCGTCAAACAGCTTAGACTTGAATAAATACTAATTTAAGATAGACGCTAATGTATTAAGACTTTTCTTTGGCTTAAGATTGTCTTTATATTTTATAGTACTTGAACTCTAATAAAAAAAAATATATAACAAATTACCATAAACTGCATTTAAATAGCAAATTATTCAACTTAACAATATGTATCAAGAAATGTGTTGAAAGTCACTATATTTAATAAAGAAATAATGGCCAAAAAAGGTAATTAATTTGCTTTTTACGATTACACATCTGGTTTTTAATCATAACTTTATTACACACATAGATAACTAGACAATTTTACACAACACTTTGAATACATGTCAAAATATTTATTAACACCTATACAATGATATCGATTTGCAACTTCTCGAATACAGCACTTATATGGTCAAAGTGATCGTATGCTACACTGACCTTAGTACAACCTGTTATAACTACACGGAAAGAATAAATAATTCGAGATCATGTTACTTTCTGTTTCAACTATTTTTAAATGTATATTTCGTTACCATACATTCACCAATATTTAATTCTTTGACCAATACCAACTATCTATTACGTACCGTTAAAACTAAACCTAATTTTTTGTTACTTCTTTTGTGGATTTTTTGTTACTTCTTGTGTGTATAGAGTTAATAAAACAAATAAATTATAAATATGACAAGTGTCGTATTGATCGTGGATGCTCAGTTCAATGTCATAGACGATATGACGTTGTCTTTTCGGCTTATATCAACTGGAATCCGAATATAACATCGTTCAGCGGCCCACATAGTGACGTCATTGCAAGAAAGACCGGTTCTCATATTAAAGTCGCGACACGGATCCGGTCAAGAGGCTGATTTTACTTGACACATTTGTCTGTGTTCTTTAATGTTTTACTGTAGTTTTACAAAATGATACTGCCGCTCACTGATACAATAATTACATTAAAATACTTCTCCTAATGACCAAAATATAATGCACCAACAGTGGACATTTGCGGGTACCATATAAGGATTAACCGTTTTAATTTTTTGTAGCATATTATCACGCACACCACAATTAATAAAATTAATTGTGGTGTACGTGTTAAATAACAACTCGTATTATAAAATACGAGTAAGCGTCAAAGTATTGAATGCGCGCTTCTTTTAGAAAATAAATCAGAGACTAAATTGATAACATTTTAACACAAATTTATAGGAAAAGAATGTAAAATTTTTAAATAGTTAAAAACAGTTCAGAAAAGTAAGACAGAGTGATGTATAAATGTAATTATTCGTACCTTCAAGATTGCAGAGGTTAATTCAAGAGACTGTTGTCGCCGATTGAGGTTGCAACAGCTCCGGTACATTGTGATAGAAAGTCGATTTGATGTACTCGCATTCTCATTAGAATCGTAAAGTAATTAACTATTTAAACCTTTGTTTCATACACTGTAATAACCTAATATTTAATCTTGATTTTACATATAATTTCTGTAAGTAATCACTCGCTGTTATATTGGCAGATTAAAAATATTGTAGTAAGGTGATTTGAAAGATTAAAACTCTGTAATAAGTAAAAACTACTCCAAAATATAAGTTGATTACAAAATTGACAATCATTAATAACATCAGGTTATTTTATTTTCTCAAATTACTCTTAACACTTGATAACGTTTACTTTTTATTTGGGACTATTTATGTCCCGGAACTTGTAAATACTTTATAATCTCAAAATAAAAGTTTAACAAACTGTGTACTTATTTGGTTTCACTAATTTCATTTAATAAACTAATTAAAATTTTCTACAACATAGTAAAACAAGTAATTTTGCCCCTTTCCTAACAGAGGGAACGAGCAAAAGATGACAAAAAAATTATGTTACAAAAGAAAGGGTAGCATCAAGTAGTATAATTATTCCTACTAATCTTAAACCTTCGTTTATGAATGTTGTTATACCTAATTGGACAACGATTATTAGAAGTAATCATCCTCGTTTCGACGGATCTAAAAGTACTGATCCAAAAATACTTTAACGTTATTTCAAAACTACTAAACTGCACTACCGCTACAAAAATGGTACAGAATGGAAATCAATAAAATGAAAACGTATAATTTTTTAGTTATATACGCATTTCAATTACACGACTAACGGTTAAAATGTAAAAAGATGTAATTGCCCTTATTTGGCGAAACATTTCGATGTCGAAACTACAACGAGCTTTATTCAGGGTAGAGAACTTTTCTCGCGCCGGCGCTAGTGGACGGTGCAGGTGTTGCCAGAACAAAATTCTCGCACACCGTTATAAAACCGTAATTTATACAAAGTTAGTAAAGCCATTGAGGCGTTGGATTAAAAGCCCACGAGCCCACCCCGATAACCTGAATCAGTCGGTCAGACCAACCTTAAACATAATCACAAAAAGTGCAAATTACTAGGGTAGCGACAGTCAAAATCTGGTGTATTAAGGCGAAATGTGGTACAGTGCTATATTTATTTATTTATTCCTTCTTACACCTTGCGTAAAGGCGGCTTAATGCCATTGGCATTATCTTACAGTCTACCTTGGGTGATGCAGAGCTGTTATGAGGTAGGTAGGTGCATGGAGCAGTTAAAGTAAAAGGTGTGTGAAAATACATATGAAAATAATATTAAATTATATCACAGTACATACACAACATTAAATTATACACATAAAACAAATGTAATATACTTAATATAGATGTATAAATAATACATAATATACTCATACATATAATAACAAAAAATTATAAATAAACATAAGTATATCGGTACGTACAAATTAATTTATGAGGACCCAATTATTACTTTATTTAAGAGAAGTTGCTGGACTTTTATTGAAAGAGGTTCCGATTGGTAACTGTTCTGATTTCAAGAGGCAGCGCAATCCAGAGAAGAGTACATTGAATAAAGAAGGAGTGGACATCAGAAGTATGCGAAGGGCATAAAAGAAGCGGGTGATCAGTTGAGCGGAGATTTTTATCGTGGTTAGAGCCTAGAAACGTAAAATAAGAGGTGAGATAAGAAGGTGGTTTTGGAGATGTCAGAATAGCAAATAATGTGTTGAGACAGACGGATAGGCAACTTTAGCTGTGAACGAAACGAGGATACATGATCATACTTACGAAGGTTAAAAATGAATCGAGTGCATTTATTGAAAAGGCGGTCATATTTATTGAGAAAGTCTGCATTCAGATCAAAATAGTATACATCACCATAGTCAATAATATGGAAAATTAAAGTTTGCACAATCACCGCTTTGGTCATGGGCGGGAGAAAATTTTTCAGAAGATAGAGAGCTCGTAAAATACCTGTTACTTTACGGTTTACACTCGTTAATTGTTGCTGCCAGCTAAGAGTGGAATCTACGTGAAGACCAAGGTCTTTAACCGATGGTAATAGTTGCATTATCCATCGTATATTACCGACGGTAATACTGTTGAGTCCAGTTCACACATAGTTCTATTGCTCCCCTAAAAAATGTTTCGCTCCCCTAAAAAAATGGAAGGGTTAATCCATCCAACTTTCGCCAGGTGAACTCCCGTCCCATTCATCTCATCGTTTCGTCGAATAAAAAAATAGAATTAATATTAGTCACTCTACTGTCAATTCTTTTATACAGTCATGGGTTTTGATGACTTGTAGCAATCATTGATGATGATGTATATATATATAATTTTGTAAAAATAAATAAGATCTTTTTAATTTTTTTTATTACCTTTATTTTAATTTATAAAAATTTAATGAATTTACATAACCAATATACTTTATTTTCTCCATGGCATACTTATGGTAACGAAAATATTTACTATAATAAACAAATTCATTGCTATTTTCTTATGGAAAATTTTCATATGATTGATGATATTAGTTCCTATTTTAGCAGGTTGATATATTTATGGTTATAAATATTCATCGTTTATTAATAAAACAGTTTACAAATATACCGTATAGGTTAATGCGTGAATATTAGAACGTACTCATGTTATACGATAATTTAATAAAGATTTCATAATAATATAAAGGATACGACAAATCGAATGTTCCTCAGCTGGACGACCGTGGCAAGTGAACGAAGGTCACCCTGTTGTTCGTATTCCGAGGCATGTGTTGAGCGCGCTGCATGAGGCGCGACCCCAAGCGAAACGCTCTTGGACCCTCCGCACAAAAAACTCCACACTATTATTATTCATTCAATTTGGCAACAAAATAAAGCCATTATAAGGTCTTTCTTATAAGAGATTTCAACGGTTTATGTGTATTTAAAACTTTTTTAAACATTTAATTACATACATAATGAGTTAAAAGAAACTACCAGAACGGAGCCTATAGGATTTTTTTTACATAGGTACAGGTTAAAGCTTGACCATGATCCTACCTGGTGTTAAGTGAAGATGTGGTCTATGATGGTAAAGCGCATTAACCTAGCAAATGCCTATTTACTCTTTTTTTGAAGACGCCCCCATCGTAATTGGACGGGAACACTGACGCCGGCAAGTTATTCCACTCCTTAGCTGTCCTTATTAAAAACGAGGAGGCAAACCTCTTAGTGCGTAAACTGGGGATGTTTACAACATAAGGATGGAGTCTCGCCGTGCGTCTTGTTGTCCGGTGATAAAAAGAGGACGGGTGAACTACGTCATATAATTTCTGCGCACACTATCCGAAATGGATCCTGTAGAACACCGCGAGACTGGCCACTCGGACCCTGTGGTCAAGACTGTCCAGTTTAGCTAAGACAAGTTCTTAATCACCAACAAGCCTCTTGGCTCGCCTCTCCACCGAGTCCAGTGCTGCGAGATGGGTTTTCGCAGCACCCGCCCAGGTATGACAACAGTACTCTTCACACGATGGGCCTGTGCTTTATATAAAGTCAAAAGCTGTCCTGGAGTGAAATACTGCCGCACTTTGGCAAGGACCCCCAGTTTCCTT
>DWLS01003589.1:0-15445 GCA_018246255.1 Pachliopta kotzebuea | reverse complement strand
GTGAAAATCCTTATGTACTTTCTTTTTTTGTAACTCTGTGATAGTGCACAATAAAGTATATTTGTATTGTATTGTATAGGATAGATTACATGCAATTTTTCCTTAAAAAAGTAATTTCACCCTTTCTTCTCTTAAAGGTATCGGCATATTTTCCAATTTCCAAATACACAAGTCAGAAAACTCATTGACGTGCTTCGAAACTTTTTCAATTTGCTCCCTGTTTTTCCTTGCTTAGATACTTTTTGTTAAAAACTGCTACATCAATATCTACAATACATAAATGGTTTTCATTAAAGCCCATGAAAGTTTAACATTTCCATTGTAGAGAATTTTTTAACAATCTTCAATAATTTATATCGAAAACATATTGTCGTTGTAGTATATTAAAAAAGAAATGGGTGGGCGATGTCTTTGTTGGACGGATCATAATTATAGACTAAAGATAAAATTACATCAAGTTAAAATGTTAAAAAACTAAAATTAAACCATGGAAAATCTAATGGGCGTTTTAGAGATGAACTACTAAACATGGTGTATATGAATAATCTACAAGAATAATAAATGTTCTTGTTATACCATAAGTTCGAATTACTTTTCAAAAAAAGAAAAAAATGTCTCAAGTCGGTTTATGGTTCTTGTGATAAGGACACACAAAAAGTAGTGCGTTAATATTCCAACATTTTAATTTTGGGGCAAAAGCTTACAACCGAATCATTCGACCTGCAAAAGTAAACACATTTAAAAATTCATTATTTTCTCAGGTTTAGGTTTAATAACATTTATTCTCATAAGAAATTTTTAGATATTTCTCTTAATATACAAAGGAATACAAATCCGGACATAATGTGTCTCCGATACCAATTGCAAGAATATGAATCTTAAGCTTATTTCTAAAACTATTAATACTTCCACTGTTTTTAACCACTTTCGATATATTTTTGGGTAACGAGAGGTGTACACTCTCATAAGATAGTCTTTTTTCCCATAATCAGTCCATGGGTTAATTAAATATACTTGGATATTTTCTTTAAAATACATTTAATTGTTTTTCGAAAAAAACTGAAGTATTCGTTACAGTGTAAATTTCAACTTTTTTACATCTAAGTTATTGAGTAACCTCCAGAAAACGCTTACACGTTACAATATAATATATTTTAAATTCCAAGTTGAATTATCGGTAGCAGCATGAAAATTGTATATAGGGTGGTCAGTAATTCACGGGTAAACACCGTCCGCTGACTCACTAGCGGACGGTTCATTTAGTTCAAAGTAAACATCCACACGAAACCATGCGCCTGAAACGATTGACGCTGCTTTGACGGTGTGTTTACAGAGTTTGGTGTAAGACAACTCAAAATGTTCAAGTGGGTAAGTCAAGAGCACGGTTGTAGACCAAAGCTAATACTATCTCTAATTATGTATAGATAATGTATTACCAAAGGACATGACGATCTTAATATTGCGTCTAATCCATGTTCCAGATCTTTGTCGCAACGATGTATCGAAAAATATTTAATGTTTGTTTTATTTCTCAAAACATTAATTGTACATAAATAAAATATTATTTTTAACATTACTGCTATCTGTTAATTTGAATAATTATCAAAAGTTTTTGTATTTTAAATGTAGTAGAGACGATATTTTTTTACTGTCATATTTTCGTCACTCTAAGACTCCGATTTATCAGTGTAATTATTTTAAAACATTTTTTGCAAAAATGTTCATATTATTGGTATTTTAAAATAAATGTTTTTTTTTACCTTGAAATCCCACAACCTCGTTGTAAAACAACCAATGAGCAACTACGATTGCGGATATGGCATAAAAAGTATAATTATAATAACTAGTATTTATAAACGTAGAAGAAATGCTTAATGGCAAACTCAAGGGATTTAGTACGAGATACAATATTTAAAAAAAATGTAAAGAAGTTTAAATCGATTACCTTATGTTTGTCCCTTGATGCCGTGTACAATACCCAGCCCACGTAGACAAACATAATCAGCGCGGGAACGACGAGACTCGCAACCACAGGGATTCGGCGGACCCACGCGTGATAGATAGCTAACAGTAGCAAGGAAATACCGACTAAAATCGCTATGTACCGGCCAGTCCGCCGGCGTTCTTCCTGAAACAGTAAGAGGAAAGTTAACATTTCCTTTATCCTTTATTTGATCAAATATTTCTACAAGGCGACGAGATAAACACGGCTTTCATTCGATAGTAAGTGATACTTACTTGCCGATTGAGCCCGTCGCTTTAAGACACAAGGTGTTAACTCGTTACAGAGTAATTTCATTAATTAACAACGCCTTTTGAACCGGAGCACAGTAGTGTTTGCACAGTACTTTTGGCGGTAAAAATAGGAGCTGCAGTGGTACCTATCTAAACAGTCTCCGCCGACAGACACTACCACGTAAAGTGGAAAGACTTAATTAAGCATGTGAATTTATAATATTCTTTCTCCGACTAGAACATGGCACTATATTTTGTTATAGTGGTAACATAAACTATTAATAATGATATGTTTTGTGTTTAAATTTTTAAAAAATCAAAATGAATCCGTTGTTACTGCCATTGCAAATACATTATAAGAAGAGCAACTACACAGTATTAATTATTATTGAGTTGTACATAATAATATGCATATAGACGTTGGAATGTATTTCTATGCGTAGGTGTAGTCGTACGTAACTTTTACAAATCAACAAACATTAATTACCTGTGCTTTTATAACAGTCGAGAGTATTAATTCTGTATTAGACTAAGTACGTTTGCCGTGCAGACTCGACGTCCATCATCGTAAATCAATCCACATCATTGAATTACTGCACTAATGTAACGAAATAACTAACTTCATCAGGCAATACACTGCATTGTTATTGACTCAAAATAATTGAAAATGATTGCGAAATAATTATATTTAGGTCAGTTTATGAGAATTTTATATTATTATGAGGCGTTAGTGGTGATAAGTCTCT
The DNA here is from genome assembly GCA_018246255.1 of Pachliopta kotzebuea. Taxonomy (NCBI): domain Eukaryota; kingdom Metazoa; phylum Arthropoda; class Insecta; order Lepidoptera; family Papilionidae; genus Pachliopta; species Pachliopta kotzebuea. The sequence goes on along the minus strand of DWLS01003589.1, from coordinate 12,464 downwards.
GTTACTGACGTCCGGAGGTCTTTCGAGCTTATTCCTGCTCTTAAACACAACTGTATTCTGGTTTGAAAGTCGCTATACCTTGTGAAAGACTGAACGAGAAGTAACACTTATGTAAGAACTAATACAATGTGATGCGGTATATATCATCCTAACTAGCGCCATATTGTTATTGACGCATCTCTTACGTCAGGTGAACGTCACGACCGTTTCTTCACTTAGTAAACTAAATAAAAACCTACTTATAAATTTTATTAATTTTTTAATTTGACTGTTGGAGTAATACAACAGTTATATATTGATTCATTTAAAATATCGGTTTCTTTGTAAGTAAATGTAATTATTTAGACTTAACCATAATTCACAGAGGCGTTAAAGTTTATCCATATTACCGGAAAGAAATCTCAATTTTGTTTTTCTTTTTATTATAAAACAACTATAAGTAATGAGAACATCAATTGTAATTAATTACTTACATGTTGTTTTAAATAAAATTCCTCAGTTTCAGGCCGAAATATACGTACATATGTAAACATTGTAAATTTACTGCTATTAATAGATGTAATAAAAAACTTAAAAATTTCCAACGGAACACATTGCGAAGAAAAACTTTTAAAAAAACTGAAACGTTTAGTGAGAAAATCAATATGTGTTGCTCGAGCCGAGAGCCGTAGCTTTACTACGAAAAAGTATATTTGACTAGAAGAAATCTGTATACCAATGAAAATTACAATGAGTAGGCGTACACTTCAACACGTGGCTGAGCTATTTTGTTAAGTTTTTGCCAATCGATTGCGTACATATAAAAGATCGATATTGCATGCACGAAGTTGTAAAGGAAAGCGGTTAACTGTTATAAAATATTATATTAACAAACTGTTTTTTAATAATAAATAAATAAACGTTACAAATTTCGAAATTTTTAATAAAAGCAACTATGCATATTGCATTATCTTTCAGTGTAACTGCATCCCATACGATTGTATAACATTACGTAACTATTATTGATAACATTGACATAATAATTACAAATAATTGTTTACACTTAAAAAACTATTTTTTTTAAAATAGTCATTTAATAAAATTATAATTTTATTAAATTCAGTTTTTCATTAAGTTCAATGACGTATACGTCATAAATAAAAATAAAAAGTCTCACACGAGGTCGATACATACTTTATTTACATTGTTTTGTTGGTTCCAATTTATTATTTACACATTTAATTAGATGTTGTATACACAATAAATTATAGATAAGAAAGATATAAACATGTATTCTTTTTTAAATATTCGCACATCAATTGATAAGCAAAAGAAGTAAAATGAGTATAAAAGCGTCAAACTTTTAAATAATCCTACGCAGCAATATGTTTGAAAGATTCTTCGCAATAATTATTTTGAATACTAAAATATTTAAAGCTCGTCTGTCCATTTAATGAATGAGATGTTAGTTATAAAGTCCAGATAACCGCAGCCATTTAAAATCAATTTGTATTAATCGCTATTTTTTATATGCAATTTACCTTCACTGATGAAACTGGCGCCGTTTGCAGCAAACTAACGGAGCCCCGTACTTCATTATTCAGTTTTAGATTCATTTCTCCAGTAAAATTATTTATTAACTACCTAAAAATAGTCGAAATTATTTTAGCTCTCGTTAATTATATTGTTGATGCTCAAGCTTCATTAATAACACCGGCTGTTTTTTTTTAAAACTGTTGATGATAAACTTGTGTAACATTTTAATCTACCTGCTTGCTATAAAAATATTTTAATGATTTTTATAAACTTGAAACATTTTACGATGTCATTAAGGAAAGATAACATCTTCACTCAAACATTCATCAAACAAAACTTCATCTTTTTTTTATATTATTCACTCTTAATATAAATATGAGTAATGTTCTATGTGTACTTTTAATGGAATATTTTATATGAACACACCTGACGCACAAGTCTAGACGGGGACGGGACAGTTACGCGAAGCCATCGGCGGTTATGAGACAAAGTTGGAGTATGCGTGTGCGCGTGGTACCCGAGGCGAGCGGGAACACACTGCAGGCGGAATAAACGCGACTGCATTATGATCTTACGCCTTATTCACTTCGGCCGTAAAAAAGACGTAAAAACCCTGCAAGCAGTAAGCATCGCTCAGACTAACGCAGCCCGCGGTACATCGGTCCCGAGCCGAAACAATGATGCAATTAATCACACAAAACGTAAATATCGGCGTCTGAAACTTAACAGAGCGGATTTTTATTGGATGAATAATGTTAACCATTCCACTGTATCTATAAACATTTTTCGCCAAATTCCTTAATTTACGATAGTCAAAAGCCGCGTGAAATTCGCTAACAGATCTCGCCGGTGCTGTGAAGTGCTCATATTTCCGGATTGTATATTTATATAGCATTGGCCTGATTTTAAGAACTTTTAAAATTTTGCCATTGGAAACGTTTTTATTTTTATGTAATTCAATTATTTTGTTACTGACATAAATATCTAAAAGTGAAAAAATAGACACAAGATGGACATCTATTCAAAAAAACTATTAATTCACAGAATTTTATCAAGAAACTATCTTTCATCTCTTGAGAAAGACTTTCGTTCCTCTGTTAGAGAAACAGACGAGCACATGGTATCAGTATTCAAAGAGTACAACAATAAGTTCAACTTTTTATTGTTATTAATAGTCTTTTGTATAACAAATAAATTATTTAAATCAACATAACAAATTCAAATTAATGAAACAATCGAAGCCTGAACGCGTTAACTTTGTAATCTTATTTCATCTTGTAAAACAGAATTCCCTAGGCACCGTTAAAGTCAACGACTGGAAACAAAAGCGAGCCATTAAACAACGTTGATCTTTGAAAACTTTTCCATTATCCAGTGAAAGTATTTACTACCAAGGTCTAGGGTATCTGCTTGATTTATTTATCATTCGAAAGATGCAATTAAGCAGAGAAATCAAATGAATACTTAATAAAATTGTTTGTTCCGTTTGCAATCAAAAATGATGGCTGTTATATGTTGAGCTCGTCGCCAAATTGCGACTTTGTTGTATCTAAATACACACCTGTAAGTGGGTTCATTCATGTGGGTTGATTTTCTCTTTTCTATACGACCAATCAACGGTTTCATTTTCTTTTCTTAACCACCCTTCGCTTTACGGCAACAACCTTATAGCTAATTTGAGTAAACTCAAGTAACAATTGTTCTTCTAAATCCTGAAGTCTACATCAAAATTAATAGATTTTTAAAATTCTACTAATTAGCCTCTGAAATAACATTAGCGTGTGTGTTTTTAGTGCTAAATTATGATTTTCTATCTAAAAGGTTATACACCTCTTGCTATTCCATTATATCTAATTTGTACAACAAACTATTTAATAAGACTAAACGCAAAATGTTGTTTTTTAAAAAAGGTTACTAGAAAATGCTGCTGTAGAGGATATAGACATTTTAGTAATGTTAGTTACAAATAAGTGAACTATGTAAAGGGTACGATGGGATTGATATGTCCGCTGGCGGCAAAAATCCCAAAACAAAAAAAAAATGCTGCTGATTAATAAAACGTCCTTACATACATCTGACTAATACAATTTGTTTATTAAAATCGCTATCAAATGCTTCGGTTTTTTATTTCTGCAATTCTATTAGAACTCTCTCGGCTTATTTACCACTAAAAAAAATTACGACGTAGATAATATTTATAATTTAAAGAAAATGAAATACAAACGCATTCAAAATGAAGCAAAAAATGTATCATTGTGGTTTAATATGGAAAAACATTTAATATACATTAAAGCAAGGGACCCTAAAAATGTAACTAAGAGAGTTCATTGATATTTATTAGAAAAAAACAAGAAAAATGTAAAATCTTTTAAAACACTTATTATTCAAATTAAGTGTGTCATGGAAAAAGGCAAAGTTTTCCACTTTAAATAAGTTAAGTAGAATATTTCAAAAGTCGTACACTATAAAGTAAATAAAAAACCGCTAACGATCAATGTTTTTGTTTGAATGAAGAGTATTTTGAAAAGACGAAATGCGGGTTCTTTTCATGATGTTAATAGATAATCTGTGACAATTTCTAAATAAAAAAGGTTTTATAAATCCATATTATGTAATTGAATGATCAGTGAAACGTTTTATTGGTTCCGTAGTGCTCGACCATATCTTGTAAAAATTAAAGTACCTGCTTTGACTTCGTGGCCTTATGTGTTAACTACCAACATTATGTTGTAAATTCACCGCTGTAACAGAGTAGCCAGAGTATTAGCTGATTGTAGATTAAAAAATATAAATAAGAAGCTAGATATTTTACCTTTTTTTAATGATTAAATTATGTAAAAGTAACTATTGTAGGTTTTTTGGTAAGTTACACTTTAATACTTTTTTAAATATAATTCAAATTAAATTCTTATTTGAATTAAATTCAGACTGTTACGTTAAATAAATGAGAACTGTTAGTTTGTTTATATTAGGAGTAATTAAAAATAGATGCAGTAACAAAAATTGGGCTAGGTTACAAGGAGTATATGCCATTGAACTCCGGCATGGCAGGCTGCCCATATGACGCTGCCAACACTGTGACACCATAACTCTTGTCTAGTCCCCGGCCAACTATTAGTTACTTTAATGAAGGAACTATAATTGTCACTCGGGCATTCCTAATAGTGCAGTGTTCGAATTAGAATAACAAAAACACATCCTTCGTCTTTTTTGTATAATATTGTTCATGTTGCATATAAAATCTCTTTGTTTCTGAATAAAATTAAAAAAGAAAAAGGAGGATATTTAGTATCTATTAGGTCTACTATTACATCTTTTAAATTGAAGTTTGTGCTTGTCCACGATCTCACTTTGTGTTGAGTGGTGATGTGTTATGCGGTGATAAAATGTATAAACCTAGTAACAAAATATTCTCATTTTTCTTAAAACGGTGCTTTCAACTGTATATTTAGACGTGAATACTGATAGGTAGTAAATTCCACTCCCTTAATGATCTCATCAAGATCGAAGAGCTAAACCTCTTTGTTCGCAAACATAAAGGCGGTAACTCGGCGAGCACCTACTCGTCCGATGGTAACTGTGTTTATTCAAAACAAAAACGAACAGATTATTATATTTATTTGATACAAAACTATCTGCTGCTAAGCGGTTGGAACTGAAGATTAGAACAATTAATTAAAAACCATAAAATTTTGTTTTATTGAATGTGTAATATACATGTCAATATAACGAATTATTATCATTATATTTTTTCTTTCTTTACAAAGGGGTCAATGTAATATACGGTCAGAATGGCCTCCAAAGAAGAATTATTCATTCTACGCCTAGTACAATCGCAAGCGCGTCTAGTTCTAATCAGTCTACCATTAGACGTGCTGTACAACGTGCCAATTGTTTATCTTCATATAGTCTAGATCTGTTTCTAAAACTAAATTGCCATATGGCATACATATCGAATTGTTCTTTTGTTTGTGAAAGCAAATATCAAGGAGCCACTGTAATATTGTGAATGTAAATTTTTTTCGCTAGTACAGTGGGTAAATGATGATTTTGTTCGTTTTATCTTGTCGAACTCAATACTCTTTAACAGATGGTCTTCTACTTTTAGCTTTTATCGAGTTCCAGTATGACTTTGGAAACCCTTGGTCTATCTTAAGGAAGCCCTAAATTACCATCTCCCAATGTTTGCAAAGTTCCAGAAGAGTTTAAGAAGCTTATAATATATATATATACATATATATATAAGTCAAAACAGTTTCCCTTTTAATAACAAAATAATAAAAATTTTCTTTGTACACAAATGAATTTAAAGACAGAAAGTATCATCATCATCAGCCGATAAACGCTTACTGCTGATCTCAAGACACCTGTTTTCTGCGGACTTCACCAGATCGTCGGTCGACCATGTTGAGTGTTTTCTAAGGCTAAGCTTTTTTATACAATAGTCAAACTAAATTAATCTATTGATTTCAGATCATTTAACACACTTCAACAGGCACAAAACTGTCATTGAAATCGTTATGTACGTACGTTTATCCGGTTATTACATTAATGAGTAATAAAATTTCACACGTGGCGCTTCACCGCGCTTATTCACCAAATAAAAGACGTACCTGACCCAATTACACCGAATTGTTACGAGTTTTATTGTAACGCGTGTTTTTGCGTTTGTAAATTGAGTAAATAAGTCAAGGAAAGGCATTTCATTAGAATTTGCACTCAGATATATTTTATACATCCACATACGTAATAATGTAGTAAACTAATCGCAGCAAATCTTTGTTACCGAGGACCATCTAGATAGAAACCTCTGTAACTCCTATTGCAGCCGTCAAATATAAATGTGCAAACATTACTGTAGTCCGATTTTAAGAAAACTAAAATTAATACTGTGACAAGGAGACTTAACAGTTCTTAGCTCAATACATTGAGTACAATGTGGTTATTTGACTCCACATCGTCGTGATTAACCAACTTACCACCACGTGGACATTCATCTCGTACCTTCGTCGAAAAATTGGCAATGGTAGTTTTATTTAATATACATACAGCAAACGACTGGTGGCAGGCCTCTGTTACCGGAGACCGTCTAGCTAGATAAGAAGAAAGCTTCTATTTCTGCCGCTAAATAGTCATATGTAAACATTACTGTGGTTCTCCGGTTTAAAGGGTATTGTATGCCAGTGAAATGACTGAGGTAACGAGACTTAACACCTAACTTCTCAAGGTGACGATTGCAGTGGGGTGCTGTGTATACGATTTTCACCAGCGCTATGTTGTTATGGGCAAGGGTATAACTTACCATCAGGTGAACGTCTAGCTTGTCTAGTCGCCTCGTCAAATAATTAAAAAACAAAGCATATTTTAATTCGCAACTATAGTTCTTTCTGTTTCAAATATTTTACGTATGTATATTAGTGTGCGAATAAATGATGTCAAAAGAAGGGTATTAAACCTAAATATTATTCCTAATCTATTTCAATACAACACTTACATTTTTTTCCTTCAATTTATTTAGGTCCGATGCATTGAGTTTTTGGAAATCTTTTAATAACAAATACAAATTGTTTTATTTAATGTTCTCTTTTAACTATCATTATAAAGTGTGCTTCATTATCATTTTATTTTTTCACCGAACACTCGTTCCTTACAAGTCATGTCACCATTATATTCAATAGTTTAGGTAATTAACTAGTGATCTACTGTAATAATTTTTTTAATTTATTAGTTAAAGCTTTGTAAGAACTCTGTAGTTAACAAACTTCTTTTCGACATAAAATGAAAATTTTAAGAATATATTGATAAATTATTTTTTTGATTAATCTTTCTTTTCATACGCGCTTGCTCTAATTAAAGTAAAAGGGCTCTTGGATAGAAAATCTACTAGAGATGAAATTATTAATAAATTTAATATTTAAAATAGATGGTAAAATTTATTTCTCATTCGGAATTTTATTTCAATAAATGGTTAATTGCCAGAGATATCTTGCGTGAAATCAAATTTTACGATAAAATATTCAACTGCCGAACAGTACTCAAGTTTGCTTTTACACCGAAGGCAATTAAAAGTTAAGAGCTTTTATTTTTCACTCTACATCTTATTTTATAGTCTTCAAACTAAGAAGCGAAGTCTTTATTACTTAAAGTTAAGTTACTTGTTGTATTTAAAGTTATACTTTGTTTTTAAATATATGCTTTTTCAATTTTCTTTAACGAAAAAGAAGAAAAGTAGTTTAGTTCAATAGTTGAATCGCTGAGTGTAAGCTTCTTTGCCTGGAGCACGGAGATAGTTCCAACCGCACAAAGTGCGAGTCCAGAAAAGTTCTACTTACCCTGTCGGAAAGTATTACGTAAAATATCCCGTGGCCGTTGATCATGTACCGAGGACGTCCATCGAGACGATTTTAAATAGAGAGCAACATTGGATACCTTGGCTTCCCCGCAGAATATACGAGTATATACCCTCCAATAATATATTGATTGCCACCTTCGTACACTAATTTTTACATACAAAAATACAGAGAGTACTTAAGGTTTGTCGTGTATAAAGTGCTTACTAGAAGAAGAAAGAACTTTTTATAGTATGTATGTTTTCTTCACATTTTTAACTTTTATTCAACTCTTTTTCACGTCAGCACCGATACAGCTATATTAAAAATATTTGGTCGTATATTTTTTCCATTTCAATCACGACTAAAGCGTTGAGCCGTTAAATTACATCCGCTTTGAATTGCCTTAAATATTCTAGTACAATAGCACCTCCAGCACAAAATAAATCGAAAACGTATTCACATGAAAATGATAAACGGTTCCCTTGTTAATTTTGATAAAATGTTTTCTATGTGAAACATCAAAAATTCACATACATTACAAGCAAATTTCGAAAAAGAAAGTTTGTTATACATAATTTTTTTCCATAAAAATGTCGATTAGTAAGGATGAATATTTTTTTCCCTATTTTGAGGATCAATTATTTTTATTACATAGCACTAGCAATGTATTTATGGCACACTTAAAATGCTCAATGTTGCATAGAAATTTTTATCACAAATTTTATAGTTTCTTGTATGCAACATTTTTATGAATATCTGTTTAAAGCACAAAGTAACGTCTTATTCTTGTATGTTACGAGTTAAAGAAGCGCCAATAGCTTAATAGTTAAGTAGGTAGTTGGTTCGAATCTCTACTCTCTTATTGTCATCCATACGCATTGCACAAAACAGGTTAAACGGGTCATTTGCTCTGGTTGAATTGTAAACAAAATTATTATAATATTATTAAAAAATAAATAGAAAAGTTGAATTCGGTTACCTTTGACATCCAAAACATGAATAAATTTAAAATTGTTTCAAGCCTTTTTTTTTTGTGCTACTAGACGACGAGACGATTAAAACGTTAACCTGATGGTAAGTGATACGCCAGACCGTAACGTGGCGTTAGCCAGTAATGAAGACCTCTCTATCAGTAAATAATGTAACGCAGAACCTTTAAATACTTTTTTAATTACAAGAAACTTATTAAACTTCTTAAATAATATTTGCAGAATCATTCAATCTTAAAACAACGCATAAAAAAACAACACCGAGAGAGCATCTTAATCAACAAAGGACAATAGGAATATATATTTTTTATTTTAATATTAATTCTTCTTCTTTGTCGATAGCATTCCCGACTGAGAGGTAGTGCCCATCACTTCAAGTGTTGGTATGTAGATTCACAACACGCCGCCACTCCTCTCTGATGGCCGCCTTGCTAATATTAATTGCTAATAAACAATTTTCTCGGCGTTAATTCTTTACTTGTGAGAAAATGCTCCAAATCCCGACAGTGGAATAGTTAAGGGTGTTGTTAATTTATAGCAATGATTTCGAACTATACTATAAATCGTATTTAATTCAGAATCAATTTCAAGATCTACTGTGAAATACAAGAATATTAGAAAATAGACTATTAGCAATTTTCTATTTTTTTCTCTTCACAGATGAAACAATTAAAACGAAACGACTTTCACATTGCGCAATTTATTATTCGCTGTTTAAGCCTAGAGCTGAAGTCACAAAAGCCACAGATTAGGGTCAAGGGAGAGCATTCTATGTGTTCTTTGTCTAGTTGTGAACTGACGAACACAGATGAGCATTCGCGTGAAAATATTTGATGAGAAGAACCTTAACTCTTTTGTATTACAGTTTTTTTTTGACATACATTGTATGGAGACCTTAGACAAAAAGCTACTAAATTATACCAAGTGCAAGTATTTATAATTTAAACATGGACTAAACATTGCAATTTTTCCAACACCCTTGAAAAAAGCAACGCAAATGGCATCTTCTACATTTAGATACAATACATAACGATATACGACACAATAATTATAGCAATAAACATATATTGTATTCATGATGCTGTTAATTCCAGGGTTATATTACAATCTTACCTTACCTATTAACATTTTCAAAAATCGGCAAAACTGCTGCAAAATTTCACATTTCTTAAATATTTTTATATATATCTATAATCATCTTATTATAAATACAAATAACGTATAATAAAAGTGTGTGTTAAAATTAATTGTATTGAACGATCGATTTTTAATATTAAATATTGATTAACAATATGACCCAAAAGAACATTGAACCGTTAAATGATATCCGACACAAGGGACTCCATACGCACAGGTCCTTAAAGTACAAAATAGGTTTCCAACGGTGCGTAAAAATTAGATGTACTTACGTCGGAAATGTTTCCTGAACCTTTTCGTAAATGTTTCATCAAATGAACCTAGATTGCCTGTGGGATATATTACTACAGAAAAAAGCGTTTTTTTTCTATCAGACTATTCGTTTAACCTTTTCAACTAATGGTAAGTGAAATGAGTCTCGTTGCCTCAGTAATCTTTCATTTACGACGTCCTTATAATTTTAACATTATAATGTTTACACAGTTCTGTCTGTCCTTACCTACATAAATAGTCTGCGGTACTAGAATTTTTTTTTAACGTGGGGGAAATGCCTTCGCTTAGCCTTCGCGGGGGCAAAGATAGGATATGTCGGACTTGCACTGACTAAAACCTCCACGATGTTCCTCCGTCGTCGCTTAAGGCAGGGTCACGGGAACGCTTTTGCTACACCTCCGCGATCTTGTCAGCACCAGCTGCACCGCGCAGCTCCCCTTTGGGGGAGAAATTCTCCCCTTTCCTCCTACGGTATGGCGCTCTGCAACATACAGGGCGCCCCCTTCTCAGCCTTTGTCCTCACGTAGACACCGAATCCCCGCAAATCCGTCACCCTAAGGTCATGGGAGCCAGCAGAGCAGTATCTCCCGGCTCCCTGCGGATCTTATCTTGGGCTCCATCGCCAAACATTATACGACCGCGGAGGACAGAGAGAGCGGCGAAACGCTATACCAATACTCCTCTTCCCCCGCGGTCCCACCGCCACCGCATCAGTGGTGCGGCATCGCTTAGTCACGGAGGGTAGAGTCAGCGACGTATCATAATACCGACACTCCTCTCCCCCGCGACTCCTCGATGGCTGCAGTGGGCAGTAGAAGCACGGCGCCTCGCACACCGCACCCTGCCCCCTTAGACCACTGGCTCACATCCGAGGTGAGCTGCTCGAGCCCACCTAGAGTAGCCACCTCGAGGCGGCCCTACGCCTGGACCGGCCTATAGGTTCCTCTTCGCTTCACCGTGGGTGACCAAGCCACGGTTATTAGAATCCCACCGCCACGTCAATGCGGGAACCAGTTCGGGAGAGCGATAACAGAGACTTATCACCAGAAAGATTTTTTCTGCCAAAATTACTCTTTAAATGTTACTAATATTTCGCTGAAAGAATAATTAATTATGATATTAATTAAATTTAAAAATGTACTTTCCAAGATCTAAGACATTACCTCATGGCTATGATTTACTATAAAAAGATACATCGTTTTTACATTTTTCTGATAAAATAAAGATTAGGTGTTTAATAAAAGTTTATGAATTTTATTAGCAAGATCCTTTCGACGTCGGGTGCTGATTATCACTCGAAATGTTTATGGAGCCAAAAGTGGTAAAATCTCTAAATCATTAATTTACATCAAGAAGCCTAATAAAAAATAGGTTGGATAGTTACTATTTTACAAAATGTATAAAAAAACTTACTTGAGACAAGAATAATATAAGAGCTAAATACGAAAAATTACTGCCTTCAAAATATTTTGAAATTTTGCCAACGTTATGAAAAATTCTATTTTTCATACGCACTTAAAAATTAAAAATGGATTTTACGATTGCGGGTACAAAATACAAAGTAAGTAAAATCCAAGACCGCCACGCTTTATAGCTTACCGGGACTAAAACGTTAACGGTGACTTCTTGGAAGCTCACAGAATCTGTTATCACATGTTACCTTCATGAATAAACATATCAATTTACTCTGCTGTCGAAACATATGTTTAATTACGTACAAATATGAGTTTTTCTTTATTTGATTGTGAAGATGACGCATTCTCAACAGTTCGTGCAACGTATTGAAAGTTCACATTTAAATAGAGATATTGGTTAGTTTTTTGGCAGCTACGCCTTAAAAATTTCTTAATTAATAATAAATTTTAACAAACCCACAAAAACATTTTAACGCGCCCAGTGTAACATGAAAAGGTACGATGAGCGTGGTACCTATTGCACTACCCTTCGTAACAATGGTGGAGTCGCAGGGTGAAAGAAGTATTGGTATTGCTTTTCTTCGCACTTCCAGTGCTTCGTAAACGCATGTTTGGCAGCAGAGCCCAAGACCACATCCACCCCAGAAATCAGAATCATAACCTCGAAGGGGGAGTTCGAAAATGGCGTTCATTTGACACGGACGAAAATATTCTTTGATAATGTTATTTACACGATTTACTGTACTACGTGCTATATGTTTGTGTTTTCTTTCGTTTTACGAATGGAAAATCGTCGCCAAAGT
>DWLS01003588.1:0-15447 GCA_018246255.1 Pachliopta kotzebuea | reverse complement strand
AAACTTCACTACAGTTAGAAATTTACAGGAAATCAATATCAGGTAAGTAGGGGGTCTACCCAACACGGAAAAACATGACAAGGGATCTACGACACAAAAAAGTTTAGGGAACTCTGATTTAGATAGTCTCCGACAACAGGCACCTACCACCAGCAGTCTCATTAGCTCATTAGCGAGGCTCTTTAAATTGGAAAACAGTAATGTTTAACTAGATTAATGTATCCCAAGCTTCTTGGTCTTATGTACCACGTCCCATTTTTAAGTAAAATTTTTTTCTATATCCCCCTCGGACCTTGTGATTATTATCCAATGCCCTCGAAAACAATGAATAAAAAATATATACTTTTTTAAAGTTTCAGATTGATCCATTAAATATCAGAAAGGCTCCCTTATGGGGCCTACGTCCCACTTTGCGAAACACTAATCTAGACGGTGTCCAGTAGAATATTTCTACCACCAGTAACTTTTATCGTTTGATATAATACAGAAATTTAAACCATGAGTAATTCCGCCTACTATTCTCTGCTCCTACATGCTATCGGAACAAAGGAGGTCAAAATTAACCAAAATGTGTGTTGAGATACTTTGAGTATGTGCTATATATGGTCACTTGAAATATATCCGTGACTCGACTAGCCGCTGTTTTTAGATATCCTACCTCTGCAATGAGAAATTATAATACAGATTTTTTTTGGAGTTTGATTAAAACAGGTCTCTTTTCATAAACACTTAAGCAGTTACGAATTTTTAATCATGGTCAACAACCTGGTCGTGGTCATCAAGAAGTTGCAGTGATCCGTTTCACTAAGATCTGCCACTATTCTTTGATTGCTATATATTTTGACATTCGTTCAGAGGCTTCTGCTGCGACTCTGATCGAGTCAGTCCACCTCATGGGTGCTCTGCCCTTCTACTGTCAGTTCACATATGTTCAGATTAAAAAGAAAACTTTTTAATTATTTTTCAGGAAGCTGGGAAGAATTTAAGAAAATGTACCGAAGACTTTTTAGATTTCACAGCTCTGAACGAGGAAATCAACACGGCCAGACCTAACGGAAAAGTTGATGAGGTTTTCAAAAAGTAAGTCTCCTTTTTACTTTAACTGGCTTGACCACTATCTCAATAGATGTTAAAAGGTGATCTGATAAGCTGTACTTTCCGTGAACTCGTACACAGATAAGACATATAATACTCTATTTTCTATTATTATAATACCTACTTTAAAACTAGATATTATTCATATTCATTTTGTATATAATCAAAAAATAAGTCTATCAAACTAATATATTTATTGGTAAATACCACGACAGTACATATTTCTACAGTTAAATAATGTATAATTATAACTGCGTTCTAGCTATTGATACATTTGGTATATAGTAAACTTCCTTTGTCTCTTCTCACTCCCTATTTATCTCTTAGTATATTTCTTTTATCTTAACACAACAAACAATGCCGCCATGTATAAACATCCTAATATATTTAGTTTGATATATTTATTTATTTCACTTTATGCACCAAGTGCATAAGTGGAAATTCGGCTTTAGTACTATCTTCCAGTCTACCTTGGGGATGCAAAATATAATTAATTAGATGAAAAGAAAAATAACTCATATCGTCATATAAAGTAATGTAATAGTAACCTTGTGTTTTTTTTTAATAAATATGTATTATATTAAAGAAAGATGTTTTTACATTGTTCAATTATGCAAAGTAATTTAAATGAGTTCAAATTGTGTTTGTTCACAAGTGATTGTGAAATTTGATGCAGTGGTTTTGATAGAGGACATCGGCCCCGCTTTGAATATAGTCTCGTGCCTTGTGTATATAGTTTCCTTTATTATATAGAACCATATATTATATAACTATACACTAGTAATAGTTTGTGTACAAATATTCTGATCAGATGAATTATATTAATACAAGTATAGTATAAAGTTTTTGTGCTAACGTTGGGTCTCGTGTCAATAGAATAGTTAATTATATATAAGTGAACGATATTTTATACTTATGTTACTTATCCTTTCTGTGCCTTCCAAAAACATCGATAAATATATTGGAAACGTGTCCTGGTCAACTATAATGTTTTGAAAATATAATTATATTCATATTCCTTTTTTTGTCTGTAAACTAGTTAAGTTTTATAGAAAAGAAAATTATGTAATCATTTCAGAGCAGAAAACAAACTCATCTCATCATACTATACATCTCATTTATACTATTTAATTTAATTATAATTCAACATCGCCGATCAACATCTGTGCCTACAAGGCCCTTAATAAATTTCTAGACATTACAGTATGAAGTTCCAAAAGTGATAAGAAATTGCAGATCTAGACCGTCCGTACCACGTAGGAAACGACTGTCATACAGTAACGGTCAAGTTCTCCGAACATATTGATAACGTCATACTGACGCGAAAATAATATAAAACTTATATACTGTACATTCTGTATTTAGTCACCATATACTAGTACTGTAGTTTGGAACAATAAAACAGTTACAATTTTTTTAAAAATCTCTCAACACCTCGCGAAAACTTGACCAACATCATTAAATTAACTACCTGATAATAAACAATGAAAACAATAGCATGCTATACAATTAGAAGCAAAATTCTTATTACTTAATATACAGTAGCTGAATTGCTTTATAACTTTTTTGCTATTTAACGAAATGAGCTGGACATCACATGATGGTAAGTGCTGGTTAGGATGATGAAGATTGCATCACATTGTACTCATCACCTTGATGATGTTTCGTTAGCTCAGTAATTTCGCTAGCAACAGCGCCTTTCAAACCGGAACAAAGTAATGCTTTCACACTACTGTTTAGTGGTAGAAATAGGAGCTGCGGTGGTACATATGTACCTAGATGGTATCCCGCAACGGTTAGATATATTGTCTTATATTAGTATTTTACTAATTCATCAATATATATAAATTAAAAGGAATAACCAGCGAGTTAATTAAATAACGACAAAAATGTTATCGAATGACGTAAACAAAAGTTTAATTTTGTAACCACGCACATTTTTTTTGATACTTTGTCTATTGTTCGTCGACAACAAAGAATATAAATTTAAAACTATTTTTGAATCGCTAATTCTAATGATTAAATAACGAAGGAGTTGGCCCATAACAAATAGCTCCGAATATAGCTATAAGTATATATATATACTGTTCAGGGGTTTAAGTAGTCCCAGGAAACGGCACGCGGTACCCAAACTAAACCTCACCTGCTCGTGCTGCGCTCTTCTAATCCTTAAACGAGGCTCTAGCTCCAAACTCAGATTGGGCCAGCGTGACAAGCTAAATCCCCGCATTATTAGAAGGATCCTATGTCCAACAGAGGATGTCAATCGGTTGAAGATAACTATATATATGTAATGTTACTTTCAGATACTGCGACAAGAGACCTGTGTACATGAAGTGTTTCCGGAACTTGACGGACACGGCGAAGACTTGCTTCAATCCGAAGGAGCGTGAAAACTTCGAGCCACTGTACAACATGACGGAACAGCTCGCCGAGTTCATATGCTATAAGGACGGCGACAGGATCGCGCGTGAGTAACAATCCTTAAATTATTCTATACCGTAGTAAGGAGGTTACTGGTAAGTCTCTGTTGGCGAAACCCGTCTAAGTAAGTAACACCGTTGCTCCGATTGCAGTCGACAAACAATACTACTAAAAGTTCCAGTTTGAAGGGCATTCTATCCTAGTGAAATTACTGGGGTAACGAGACTTAACATCTTATGTCACAAGAAGACAAGCGCAATGTGTTGTTGTGTATACCATCTTAATGAAACCAAGCTGTTATGGGCAAGGTAATCATATCTATTATCATATATATCAATCAATCATATCCTCTCAAGGCGATTGTCTTTCTTTGATTTCACTAGCTATAACGCCTAACTGGAATACAGTAAGGTTTTTATTGTAAGTTTCTTACGATACCATCTGATCATGCATGATGACAAACTATCCCCATTATTTGCTATTCATATTCTCTTTATATCGAATTAAAAAAAAATCATATCCGATAGTAAAATATAGCTTTTGACATCTGAAAGTCCTTTATGGCAGCTAGCAAAAAACCTTTTCTTATTATCAAACTAATTCTATAACATGTAGCCCGGAATCATACTCCGGACTTCCTTGTAGAAGTTGTTACGGAGGCAGTGAAGTTCCGGGATCTCTTCGTTACTTTTTTAAATTCTTACTGTGTTAGTTTGATAATTCAAACTTGTGTCTTTTTTTAGTATTCATCGCTGAGAAGGGCCCCGAATGTCTGACAGAGAAGACGAATGCTATTAATGAGTGTCTGAACAATACATTTGTTACGCCGAACTTCAGCGCCAATAGTTTCCCAGAAAAACTACCAGAACTTGCTTTCGGGGTAAGTAATTAAATATGATAACAAAAGAAACATTACGAAGAAAGTGATTAGATTATTGATGATAATTATACTACATTACGGGCGTTTTTACAAAAAGAAAGTTTATACTGTGGCTGCAGTTACAATGTCTATATCAGTATTTCCAAAGGCAGGGTGTAAGCCTCACAAGGTGGCATTATTGTTATTTAAAAGGGCAATCGGAAACTTTTAAAAATAATTGGCTAATATAATTTATAGCATTTTTGGGCATTCGATAATAATCACAAGGTTCGTGGGGGACATAGAAAAAGTTTTTACTCAAAAGTGAGACATGGGACCAAGAAGGTTGGGTAACACTGCTATATACATGGTTTACTTATTGCTTTGGAACATAGCAGGATTATTATAGTTTTTTCCTTCGGTTGATGTCGATGCTTTCGGCCACTTTTATGGCCGCGAAAGCTTCATCGGACCCTGAGCTCGCGGATCCGGATTCCGCGAGCTGAAAAGTATATACATATATAAATTATATAATATAAGGGAGAGGAGAGAAACGAGGGAAGAGGATTTGGAGAAGGAGGAAGGGGTGGGAAGAAAAAGGGGCAGATGATAAAATAGATATTATTATAGTAATTTTTGTCATAAAGCATCCGTACGATTCTAAGCGCTATATAACATAATGGTTCTTACTTTAATTTTGGGGCCACATATAAAGTTATATTGGTGGTACCGTTTTATCGAACCCATCTAGTTACTACTCTATTATTTCTTCATTCGTCTAGGTGCGAGACAAGTAAAGAGTTCACCTAATGGTAAGTGATACGCTCGCCTATAATAATGTGATGCTGGTTAAAGTAGTACACACAGCATCACATTCCCCCTGTTGATATAAGACGTTAGCTGTTAAGTCTCGTAACCTCAGTAATTCCACTAGCACTTCACTTTTCTTAATCTTTCACCACAAATATTGTATTCTGGCTTTCGTCTTCGAAATCCAAAGCACTCGGAGCCTTTACACTTCGACATGGACGGTCTTGATATTTAACACTTTGAAGATGAAGTTTAAGTCTTTGGCCCTTTTCTATTAACAATTTTTATTATGTACAGGAGAAAGAATGCAATCAGCTGAGCAAGGTGCAATCTTGCATCGTTTCCGCTTTAGAAACATGCTCCATTCCTACTTCAGCCAACATCATCGAATCACTCTTCAAATTCGCCCGGAAATCATTGCCCTGCAAGGAATTTTCCGTAAGTTTTATATATATCACAATTTATTTGACACAAAGGAAATATTTGGAATGGAACCAATTTTTATTTTTATACTATTGGAGAAAAATTAGTATCATAATCGTTAAGCGTTTGGTTATAAACTTGATAAATTTACATAGATACATAAAACAGCTTAATAGCATAATTAATATAATGACGATTAGTAAAAACTTATTATTTAAAATCACATTGATTTTAACTTTTTAAAAAAAAATATTTAATGTTTTTTATGTAATTTTTCTACTTCTCATAACAGGTTAAAATTCTAATTAAAATTACATTTAAAAATTTATGTTAAAATAAAGGAAAATTTTTTACGTCCCTGTACAGTAATATTGAAATTTAATTTTATCTTTGTCAAAATTTGAATATGAAAATTTCATATTGTATTTATTTATAATTGCAATCAAATTGAACGGGAAATAATATCGCTAAGTATAAAATTTTAATAATTCATGTCCACTGCTGGATAAAGATCACACCAATTGGTCTCGCGCTTCTGATGTCCAGAAGATTGTTTATTCATTATTAAATATCATTATAATTTTCCCTAAAACTTACCACCAGGACGACGATGAGATCGATTTCAACAATCAAATTGCCGTAAGTGGTAGAGGTTTCCGCTTTGCATTATTTATTTGCATAGCCCTTACGTAGGTATTTATTGGAAATGGCAAAGAACTTTGGTCCGTACAGCCAAGTTATAAAATTTTTTAATTTTGTTACATAAGTACTAAGAATTTATACAGTAATTGCAATAACAATTTTCTCTAAAGTATTTAATTATTATGTAGTAATTTGTAGTTTAATAGTGATTTTCCTCATATTATTTTATTTAGTAATTACGTTTGGAGCTTTCTTTTAAATAATATTCCTCTATAAACATTCTGCATGTGTATTATACGTAACATTAATATTTGATTTAAATATCCTTATTTAAACGATAATGTCCGTCCGTCAACAATTTTCAATCTCGAGAACTACAAGGGTTAGGAGGGTGAAATTTGGCATACAAACAGATCTCGCTTAGATAAGATCAGAACCGTTGGCAACTTGTTTATCTTTATAAGATTTTCGTTTTATTTTCTTAAAATAAATGGTTTGAAGAGCGTGCTGGATAGTTACTGTAGTAATGAGACTTAACATCTTGAATCTCGAAGCAACGTGATGCATACTACGCAGACGCGTCCTTACTAGTACATCAGTCAACGTCAGGTGAACAACCTGCCGGTCTTCGGTCTTTACGCTTTGTCGAATAAGCAAATTATATTCTCAAGTTGAACAAAGGCCCTGTTAATTTTTGCCTTTATTTTATATTTTTCGGATATGTGATTTTCTTTGGCCTCTTTTATTATAGAAGAAAAACCATTATTTGTAAAATGTAGAATATAATTTTATTTTGCATGCTCGATATTGATAATAATTAAAAATGATTTTAGTTTATTAGTAATTCTGAAATCTTACTGCAGTTGAAGCCATTCATCACCCTGTTTATATATCTCTTTATATCTGAAAAATATATCAATTCTATTGAAGTTAATCAGAGAATGGTCTCAAGTCGTCGTTTTTTGTATCTCTTTTTTATATCGAAAATCCTTTAAAAGTTTAAAGAAAAATAGGAAAGAATGAGACCAATGGGAAAACAGGAGTTAGATTTTGCATAAGTGTTTATATGTATTTTTTGATATGAATGATAATGCTATAGTAACATATATTTACCATTTCAGGCGACAACGGAGAAGCCTAACTCTGGCAGTCGAATCGTCATAACATCCCTGACCATCACCGCTGCAGTGCTATCGAAGATTCTCATATAAGCTTACTGTATGCATATGTATGAAAGTATTTTGTAGTGTGTTATTTTTAGATGTGACCAGATTACAAAATAACTTGAACGAGTACAACGAAAATTAATAGACAGACCAAAGCGGCTTCATAATGTACTTTTTGTAGATGTAAATAATTTGGAAACTTAAGGTTTTTTGCTTTAACAACTTAACTGTGAGGAAGTTAGATTTAAACTGTAGAATTAGAACTACCTTTGTAGTAAAATAGTAAACTACATATCGTCCCTATATCGAGTATGCCAAAACTTTATCAAAATATTCGCTTCCATCCATTAAATGTCTTAAATATATAGCTGTTAAGATATTATATATGTAGTTGATGTAATGCCTGAGATATTTTTTTAACATTTTTGAATAAAACTTGATACATACATACAGAAAGTATGTACTAATTTTTGTTCAAAAATGATTATTTGTCTATATACATGTATGTCTGCTCCGATACAATGAGATACTGATTAGGATTTTGTGACACAAAATCCTTTGCAGTTCTGCGATTGTATCGATTAAAACGTTACGATACAAAACACTGGCTACAGCGCTTCATAACTGGAATACAGTAATGATAGTTTACTTGGTAATAGAAATAGTTACTATAGTACTTCTCAGATGGACCTATGAGGGTTAAGAAGAAATTCTGAAGCCGCAATATATTTCCTTTATGTATTTATAAGTACATTTATAGGCATCTAGCTATAAATACAGCTATCTTAAATATATATACAGTGCTGCTATAACGAGTAGCTATTTTAAGCGGGTCATATATTTTTCAATCTTTATTTAAATGTTAAAGTTAATTTTCTGTTGTTGAGAAGAATTAATTTAAACATATAATCATGATTTGTGTTAAAGTCAATCAGATATTCTTTTAAATAAATAGTTTTCTAATTATTTACATTTAAGAGGTAATAGATGTTAAATATTTTTCTACATTCCATTTATTATGATTATACGGTGGATGTACTCGATAAGCTTTGTTCACGAATCCATAACGCTAGTTATTATTTTTGATATGAAACTTTTGATCATTATTTCGATTCGTTAACTCTAATTGTTAAAGTATGTTCAATTATATTTACCATGGTTTTTCATTCGTTTTATAATAAATGTCTAACAGCCTTAAGGTTCAGAGTGATTATTATTATAAAAGTAATATAATTAAATAAATAACTTAACAGGTGTTCGAAAAACTATAATTTTATCTGTTTTTATAATATTAATACACCTTTCCTATTTGTTATAACGATATTATATTTAAGCTATTATTATAGCTTTAAAGATATTTTGTTCGAAATCTTGTTAAATATACTCATACCATTTTTAATTCGTCATATAATATGCCTATAATAGAGTGGTTTGTTGTTGTCATTGTTTTAGTTAGAAAGAGCCTTGTAGCTTGTGCTGAAAAATTAAATAAAATTTAACTGCATTTGGAAAACTGTATTTTGCAAATAAAATTAATGTCGTGTGATTATATGGGCATGCCTTTGTAATTCACATTGTAGATGTGGCTTTGTGATAATTGGTTGGTGTTTACAGTAAATATATTTACAGTACTATCTGCTGTTTCATTTTCTTACCCGAGCCTTTGTCCAAAAAAAATGTTACATAACATGTACCATAGACATATTAAGATCGATAAAATGTTAAAGGATTTGTTTAAAGAAGTCTAACGTTTTAATATTGCAAGCAGCAACCGAACGTAAGTGTAGTTAAAAATAACAACTAGCCCATACAAAATTCCAATGGCTCTGATTTTATCTAAGCGAGATCTGTCTGTATGACAAATTTCCGCTTCCTACCCCTTGTAGTTCTCGAGATTGAAAATTGTTGACGGACATTGTCGTTTAAATAAGGATTGCCGAAATAAAAATTTAAAGCTATCTGAAATATCAATAGTAGGTGTATTCGTAACTCTAAAAAAATTTACATTTTAAATAGGCGTTTATTGTGATAAATGATTTTATTGATGGCAGTTGACAATCCTCTGCGTGCAACTACTGCTTCTGCAAAAGAAAATAAGAATGAAATTTTTTTAATATAAAATCTAATTTTCATTGTAACGTGGAGGGAGGTTCGTCCGTGCGTCAATTCCAGATCTATGATTTCATTTCTTAATATTTTTGTATAAGTGCTGCCATTTTTATAAATGTATATTTACTGGTGGTTTTTAATTATATAATCTCCGAAAACAGAGGTCTCTAGGTAGGTATCATCGCAGCTCCTGTTACAGCCGCCAAACAAAAATGAGTTTGAAAATTATGTTTTCAATAACGTTGTAAGCTAAAGAAATTACTCTGGTAGCAAGACTTAACACTTTATATGTTAAAGCAGTGAGCGCAATGTGGTGCAGTGTGTGCAAGCGCCTCACTTACCACCAGGTGAACGTCTCGTTCGTCTCATCGCTTTGTAGAATAAAGAACTAAAAATATGCCATCAGAAAAGCAAAAGGTATAATTGCCGAATAAATTTCCACGTCTTCGGTTCTACCGTGAAGTGTGACTAATGAAGATTCGTTTAAGATAGAACCAAAGCGGCAGTTATACTACTACTATACCACAGCCTATAACAATTCTACGGGATGCTTTAGGAATTTTGTTTTTCGTATTATATATAAATCAGGAAAAGTTACCTTGCACGGTGTACCGTTGCGCACGTATCTGAACAGCGACTCAGCCATATTTGCCGGAGTAGGTGTCGAGCACCCTTCAAGAGCTGTCACGATGCACGTCGTCAGTTCCTCATATTTACCGCATTGGTCCTTTGAAAACAGCCAACGATATTCAAATTCACTATAGTTTTAAAACTATAAAAACATATCTTAAGATACATAACTGTCATTCGTTGTTAGCGGTTGAATTCGTGGTCCAATTTTATTATAGTTTGGAGTATTGCATCAGAAATGAAGCCATGGTCTCATATCTACGTAGTTTCGATTCAACGTTTTAACTTACGCTTAGACTTAAAATTTGTGCTGCCTCGAAGGAAGAAACTCCGTCTTTGATTTTCTCCGCGCACTGGCGAATGGCGCCTGATTTCTCTTGGAAACATTCTGGTCCTCCCTCAGCGATGAACACTAGAAGGTGTTTTTATAGCATAATTATTGAGGGAAAGAATAAGTGATTTACTGAAAGGTAACAAAGGCCTATAGTATTTTATAATTACGTAGGATGGCAAAAACTCAAGTATGTAAGTAATAATTGAAATATTAAAAATGAACTGTAATAAAGTAGAAAAAGCTTCTTAAAAACTTAACCTGTTCACTTAAACTGTCCAAAACATTAAAAATAAATGAAAATACCTATTATAAGTAATTTATCAACTGGGATCTGGGTCTGGATCGAGCTATGGCGTTCCTCGGAAGAGGATTCGGAAACGATTTATATTATTTTTTTGATAGAAAGATATAAGTATGTCACGTAAGTGTATGTACTAAATAGTTTTAGAACAAATTTTTTACTGGTAGTGGACCTCTCTCGTCGGAGACCACCTAAGTACCGCCGCAGCTCCTTTTGCAGCCGACAAAAAGTACTATGCAGACATTACAGTGGTCTGGTTTGAAGTGTGTTGTAAGTTAGTGAAATTACAACTATTATGGTAGTAAGATTATTATAGTATTAGTGTTTAAAATTATGTTATCCTTACAAGCAATACGGTCGCCATCTTTGTAGCATACGAAGTCAATAAGTTGGTCTGCACCGTTGTTGGCGGTTCCAATGTTATCTTTGGACGCCTGGTCCAAGCAAGGAGCGACGCCAGCGGTCAACGTGTGGATACATGTTTTGAGTTGAGGCGACTTCGCACAATACCTGATACAAAAGTACATGTCACAAGAATCTTAAAATTATTAACTCCTCGTAATTTGATTTTATTGGATAGTGGAAGAATGTAGAAATACTTTAAATAGCTGCACCAGTTGTGAACAGTCACATCACTTATCATTAGATGTTATGACCTACCTATCTTGACGCAGTATAATATAGGAAAAATATGAGTGTAACTTACTTTTTGAAAACTTCATCCAAAGCGCCGTTGGGTTTCGCTTCTTCAATTTCGCGTTTCAGTACATTAACATCGACGAGATCTTTTAGACAATCCACGAAATTTTTGATGACTTTCTAAAAAATATATTAAAATTTAAGAGTTATTATAAAACCGCCGTTAGCAGTAAGCTTTGTGGTTCGTCATTCATAAAAAATATTAGTAATTTACACAAGTGCTTAGTAATAAAAAAGTTATAAGAAAATTGTTAGTTTATTTGAAGCAAACTTTATTTTTAGGATTTGTATTTCTTCATGTCGCAATGTTTCTTTTATAATTCATTTCAAAATGGTTGTATTAAAATATATTAATATAATATAAAATAGTAAGAAATGTGTTATTCGAATAAGTATTTTAACATTTCTGCCTTAAAACGTTACCTCGACTTCATCAGCTTTGTCTTCGGAACCGTTCTTTTTGCATTGCTGTTTAAGCATACCCTTGTACTGTTCGCGTTGTGCCTCGTTTAATTGATACTCGGCAAATACGCCTGGAATATAATATTAGTATTCATTACTTATAAGAATAAAAAGCAATTGAAAATATTCATTCTCTGATAACAAGAGGCTATTGACCAAAAATTGACCCAATATACTTTTTTAATTTTATTTCATTAAAATATAAATGTGATGAACACAAAAAGCAAAAAGGTTTAGGTAGGATGTCTCTACATGTTTAGTATAAAATAAATTATATAATTTAACCAAACCTTATACTAATAGTTCATGAACATAACACTTTTGTGTTAAGGAAAAACAAAGTAAACATGTTAATATTGACAAGTGAATAAATAATAAAATTAAAACAATTAAAGAAAATCATTAAAAAACAAACAATTCACAAATGTTAAGGAATATCTTAGTAAATATTATTTAAATGCCTTTCATTAACATATTTTTATATCAATTAAATGAAAACATGTTCCGATTTATTCCTTCATTATCATTAAACTTATTTTGCCTTATGACTTCTTCATTATTAACGTAAACGTAAATACAATCTGTGCATACAAATAGAAGGTTAAATATTTATTTCCAATAACAGTTTTATCTGAACCTTATAACCTCTTTGTTCGGTTCAAATTCCTATCTAATCAAAACAAGCCAATAGTTCAGCTTTCACAAATAATAACACGTGTAAAAATAACGAAGAATAGTTTAGTTCTTAAAAGTAGATACACATATTAGTATGTGCTACAAACCGAATATTGTTTACAAAAAGATTTATATGTTATGGTTAAAGAATATGATATTTAAACCTACGTCATTCTAGCTTAGTTCTTTGGTATCTGCTGACACCTTTTAAAATAAATTATAGTATGTTTTAATGTACTCCGTTACCAGAGTCCATCTAGGTAGGTACCACCGCAGCTCCTATTGCAGTCGACAAATAGTAATGTTATAAACATTACAGTGGTTGCATTTTCAAAATCGTTGTTTACTAATGAAACTACTGGGGTAAAGAGACTTAACGCCTTTTATCTAAAGGCGACGAACGTAATGTGGTGTTGTACGCCATCTTAACTAGTACCGCGTTGTTATGGGCAAGCGTATCACTTATCATCAGGTGAATGCCTTGCTCGTATAGTCGCCTACTTAAATAAGAAAAAATGTAAACAAAGATCGAAGAACTTTAAATTATTTTCATTTAATATCAACGTTTTTGCAGCTGTTTTATTTTTAGATATTTTGACCTTGTAAGCTATACCAAGATCAATGATATTTCAATGAAGATATACGAAATCTCATTACTTCAGTATAATTTTATGCAATAAAAGTAAAGAACGAATTATCTTTTATATGGGATCGGTACCTAGTTATTTAATAATATTATCTATCTTTGTACATTCAATAGATCCGACTGCAGATTTTACGAACATAATCTAATTCATTAAACACTTCCTGTTAATTTTCAATGTAAGTCGTAAGTGGAGGACGAAAATAAGCTTAAAATTGCCGATAAAGCCGCATTGAAGCGTATTAGCGGCCGCGTCGCTTTGACGATATAAATTGGTAAATGGCCCGTTCTGCAGTACAGGAAGTGGGGATCGCAGGAGTTTAGTGTATCAGGCACATGCAACTGGCGAACGTAAAGACATTGTAGTGGGAATTTGGTCTTTAAAACCATAAGTTAAGGTTTATATTTGTTTAAATGAAAGTTATTAGAGCAAAGTCCAAACGGAGGAGGTAGCGTTCTGTTTAGGTCTTTGGTGCATCACTGTAGACCATTAAGCACTCGTATTACTATTGTACCGGGTAATTAAAAAATTAAGTTGCAGTCCGGTTATATTGATTATCTTGGTTATGTTTTTCAATTGTATGTGTTCTGTTTAATTTCGCTGATCGCAAATGTATATATTTTATGTAAAATTTGTGATTTTACTAGTTAAATAAAAATAATTCCTCCAACCCACATTGGGCCAGTGTGACGACGGCCCATATCCCTCCCGCTATTGGGAAAGGCGTATGTTCAACAGTGGACATCTATCGGCTGATGATAATGAAAAAAAATATATCCTAATAATGTCTACTTTCTCTCTTTCAAAATATATTAGCGCAAAGCATTAAAAACTAAATAAAACTTAATATTTAATACGCGAAATTACCTTAAAACAGCGACACGTATATATATTGTTTGTGTAGTTACATAACTATATACATTTATACTTAACGTGTACTTAATAACATATAAAAATGTATAAAATAATAGAGCAAATAGTCTTTTCAAATTAGACTTAATGAAGAACGTTAAACTTTAAGGATATTTACTTTCTTAATTGTCTGCATATTTAGTCAAAATAAACAAATTATTAAGGGCATGTCATTATTGTTATTCTGTACTAAATATAGAATACTTCGATGAATATAAAGGAAAATGTTGCATTATTAATTATTATTTAAGTGACAAACAAACAAGATATCGGTATTAAATAATGCTGCAAATATGTTTTTTTCCACAAATGCTTTATGATGATAATTTCAGGGTGGTCTACTTTTATCCATGTCTTAACTTGATCTAAATCTTTATAATTACGAGAGAAGGCAAGTTACTGCTAAGAGCTTCATATAACATTACTTATGTATCTACGGCGATGAACTTAATGTATGAATATGAGATTAACAGGAAGCTAAAATAGTAAGTACGTGTACAGAGAAGTCTATGACCAACGATGACACAATCACATTCATTCACGCATCTATTATAACTATTTTATTAGATAAATGTACTGTCTAGATATTTCTCACAAATCATTAGATTGTTTGAGCATAAAAAGTTTTTTTTTAATTTTTAATTCAAAGTCAGATGATTCATAGCGCAAGAGCAAGTTAAAAATACATACTATGTTGTATAAGTTATTTTTTTATATTCGGCAATTGTGGGATTTGAATAAAAGACGTATACTTCTCCGGTTAGTAATGATCATGACAATTTATAAACTATTTCTGCCAATTCTTTTTTTATGAAAACAAAATTTAATGAAATCCCTTGTATTTTCAAACAATCATTATTTGTAAAGGAACTTTGAAATCTTTAAAATGTTAGTAATTCGTATCAGAATTGGAACGGACGAGACGGACAAAGAGAAACCTTGTGTGGGATCTTTGAGAATCCTATGATCTTATATTTATCAAATCCTTACTACTGTGTTACTGCACAATTTTTAATATTAAATGAAATAATAATTATAACACAATGTGATGTAAGCAAAGTAAATTCTAGACTTATATCTTATAGTCTAGAACAGTGATTCTCAACCACTGCGCCGCGGCACTTTTGTGTCGCAAATTCTAACTGTGCCGCCAAATGTTATAAAATCCCTTAATAATAAATATATTGTTATTTTTATAGTACCTATCTATCTTTACATATAATTTTGTCGAATATTTAAAATTATTATCATAAACTATTTTA
>DWLS01003587.1:0-15448 GCA_018246255.1 Pachliopta kotzebuea | reverse complement strand
TTATATAAATTTAAATAGAAACAATAAAAATATAAATAAGTACACACAATACATACATACTTACATACATATATACAAATACATACATACTTCTTTACATACAATTCTTTACATAAATACATGAAAATTTAGGACCCATTCAATTTATTTAATTAAGAGAACGACAATTTGGTACAGTAGATTCTGTCTGTATTACTTTTTGGGATACTGGTCTAAATCGTCTTCGTGACAGGATGCCTCCTCGGAGGGCGGATCGATTAGACGGCATACGGCTGCGCTCCCACCTAATATCTAACGGTTCAATAAAGGAGACCTCTGTTGCTCCCCTCGTGTTTAGTGAGATTTGTTGCTCTAGATGTATTTGAATTACTAATAATACAATCAAGAAATTCTGAACTTGTTACCATTGTGATTATTAGACAAATACTACAAAAGGTTTAATTTATATGTATGTTGATTTGAAACTATTGTTAAGTAGAGCTTGTTAACATAATTGTGGACTATATTATGATTAATTAATGATAACTTGAAGAAGTGTATTTCACTATTCCCGACAAATATTATTTATTTTAAGAAACATAATTAAATCATCACTTTTTAATTTTTTTTATTCGACAAAGCGACGAGAAGAGCAAGACGTTCACCTGATGGTAAGTGACACGCTTGCCCGTTACATGACTCTGGTTAAGATAGTACACACAACATCATATTGCGCTCGTCACCTTCAGACAGTGTAAAGTCTTGTTACCCCAGTAATTTCACTAGAATTCAGCATCCTTCAAACCAGGACACAGTAATGTTTGTACGTTACTATGTGGCAGTAGAAATAGGAGCAATAGGTGGTGGTACTTACCTAGACGGTCTCCGGCAACAGACCTACCATTGCTAAGTGGTTTTAGCCATTTTTGTGAATATAACAAAAAAACATGTCTTGAACAGTCTTGAATAAAAGTTCGTAGGTATATACATACTTGTATATAACAGATATATAGTTTCATAATTATTACTAACATAGATGCATACATATATACATGAAGGTTTGTGTAAAAAAAAAGTTTGTGTATAAAGCGATCGTGATAGATAGTAACGGAGAAGGTCTAAGTAAGTACGAATGAAACTCCTATTTCTACCGCCAAATAGTAACGTGCAAACGATCCCGTGTTTCGGTTTGAAGGGTGCTGTATACTAGTGATATTACTGGGGTAATGACTTAACTTCATGTCACAAGACGACATGCATATGTTTACGAATGCCGTGTAAGTCGTGATAGCCTAGTGGTTTGAACGCCAGCTTTCCACTCCGAAGTTACCGGGTTTGAATCCTGCTAGCACCAATGAATTTTTCAATTTATATGCAGTTAGTATAACAACTAATATCACGTGCTTCAAGCTTTGTATCAAATCGCATAGCCATAAAATTTAAAAAATATGTACATACGAATTTGTATACATGATTTTTTTGTCATATTCACAAAATCACTATAAAAACTATAATAAAAATAATTTATTATATTCTTTAATAAATAATACATTTTTACATAATATTGTACTGTAGGAATAAGATTTTTATATATTTTCTGTACTGCAAAATAGTAAAGATTTTTTTTTGTTTAAAAACATATTAACTTATAATTTACGATGTCTCTGCTTACGGTTGCGGTTCGCATAAAAATGTCGTTATAAATTATCAAAGTGTCCAGAATTTTCTGATGAACAGCCTAAAGTTCCAGTTAAAATAAAAACATGTTTAAAACCTTTATTAGAATGTGTCTAGGTACTCCATGTTGCTTGCTTCAGCTCTTTGCTGAAAGGCACTTAAGTTATAACCGCACCAGTCTATTTCCATCGTCAAGAAGCAGCCAACAATAGTTAATTCCGATTCGTGGTTCTGTAGGTAGCAAATATTTTAGGCTAGACTTCTATCACCACTTCACAATAATTCGTATTTTATTTTACATGAACTCCGCATTATTAATCTTTGAAGTAATATTCTTTGTAAAGTAAAAATATCTGTTCCACTTAAACATCGCTTAACAAAAACTTTTCTCGCGAAATAGAAGCAATTTAAGTGAACATTTGCCGAACAGAAGAATTAGTAATACATATACATATTGTTAGCGTCATCAAAAAAATATTAAATTTATTGTAATTTTGTAAATATTAACTGACAACATTCAAAATATGCCAACACTAAACGAAGGGTAAAAATATATTTCGGGTACTAGCCGTAGGGAAGAGAGGGTCGTTCATATTATTTAAAAGTAATACATTATATAATGACTGTAATGAATATAATAAAAAAGCTGTGAGTATAAACATAACAATCTTTCATGTATTAAACTGAAGGTTAACAGTTTTTATTAAAAGTTGTAAGTATAATCATAAAAATCGAATATATTTCGAATTGAAGGATATTACAACAATATATTAGTAATACATACAGCTTTTAATCTTTAAAGCGACACTCAAAATGTATAGATTGCATAGTAATATACAAAACCGTAATTAAGGAAGAAATAGGCACAACAGAATTACTATTCCAATGGCTAGATCTGAATTATAGAAGCGATGCACTTTCTTCTCACAATCTTACACATATAACAGCATGAAGAAAATAATTAAATAACTGCTCGACACGAAAATGCGAAATTATGTCAAATAATCTACTTAACAAACTTGAACATACGAAGAAACAGAAGCCTTGATCCGATTACAAAAAATTATGTCACAAACCAAAAATGTTAATTCTACCGATACTATGTATATAAATTAGGGTCCTGAGATAAAAGGTGTGCTTAGTTCGGGACCCAAAGAATACCATGTGTTATTTCATAGTTTTAACATAGCCTGGAAATAAATAAATAAATATAATAATATCAAAAATGTAATCTTATCAAAATAAAATAGACATGTATAATGATCATTTAACAAAATAGTCATGGATATTACATTAAAAGTAATAGTAAGCTATCCTTATTTTAACGACAAGGTCCGTCCGTCCGTCTGTCTGTCAACAATTTTCAATCTCGAGAACTACAAGGGGTAGGAACTGGTGCTGAAATTTGTCATACAGACAGATCTCGTTTAGATAAGATCAGAGCCGTTGGAATTTTGTTGGTATGTGGTCGGGTTCTCGAGTTGTGGGTGCACAAAGTTTCAGAATTTTCTATGGGCCACTTGTATTACTTATTGTATAATCATTTAAGACAAGTTTAACTAAATTTTGGTAAACGTATTTTGTGAGCATGTATTTATATAACATTTGATATAAACACCGTTATACAGATTACTGTCACTAGCTTTAAACTTTATTATTAAATTTATTTAGACCAATTTTGAGGCATTCATTACAAAAAAAGGAGATACTATAGACTAGAGAAAAAAATTATGTCTCCAAATGTGAACCTATTCCTTTTTGGACTCTTAAAAGCTGGCGACGCCTACGTAGACTGTCGTGATATATCGTTTATCTAGAGCAGTGAGTATGTTGGTATCTTCTTCATCAGTCTATAGACCTCCACTGCTGGACTTAGGCTTCCTCTTATAGTGAGAGGATTTAGGCTATCTCTTACCTCACTGGCCCAATGAGGGTTTGGGGAGAACCAGAACCTCGTCTGTTGATTACCAGGGTGCACTTCAAGCAGGTGAACTTGGCTTGTGTCCGGTGAGTTATTCTGTGAGATCTCTTACACCGCTGGCATAAGTGTTATATTTGTAGGCTTTTCGGTTTATTATACGGTTTACGGTAAAATTTGCTCATTAACTTGCTTATCACAATCCCTAAAGACAAGCTGCCGAATTCCTAAATAAATCAATTAAATTTAGCGACAAATCCAACACTCAGAAGTTTCTAGCGCCTATAATAAATTTAATTAACATAATCCGATCAGTAAACTCCGGAATTTCGCCTCAAGTCGTCCGACCTAGCAGTATTGTGTAATATCAATTAAGCGTAGGCTTTGACTGTTCGCAGAAAACGGTTCGTTGGAACAGCAATAAACAATATAGTCGACTCAAAGCTGGCTCGTGTAACTTTTTCCCAAACCAGACTTCTAGCTCTTATTTTACTAAAACATTCTAACATTTTATTTGACGAAATAAAAGATACTGTTATGATGTCCCGTTAAAAGAGCATCTGCTTGTTATTTTCCTCTGCTCGGGATAGCCGTGGAGATAGAAAAAGAGCAAAACAAAGTTAATGGTTTCGGCCTTTAGAAATCCTTTTTCCATTTCATATTAAACATTTAGGCAATAAGGTAATGGAGATCCAGGACGGCTACATTAAGCTTTATAATACGGCGTGTATTACCGCGGTCAGCTTTTTATGTCAATAGGGTTTTAGTGTCTGCTGTAATGAAGATTAACCTCAAATCCAAAATTATTCAGAAACAATTTGCTTATATATATAATGTACATTTGAACCTGCAGGCTCCGATGTTACAAACCTATATTATAGGTTAGATACAAAACATTCTTTAGTAGCACAATCCTTCAATAAGTAACTCCTATCTATGCACTCTATGGTTATACAACTCTACTATGAACTTAGACTCGGTGAAGTTGTCATGGTTTTTTTTTATTTATTCATTCCCTGATGCCGTAAACCAGAATCCACCTGTGCCTCAATTTCTAAATACTTCACATTGTTTAACTCTAGGTTTAATCTTAATCCTAATACTATAGCTATTTACATTATAATTTACCTGCTCATGTTTAGGCTAAGATTGTATACTCAATAAAGAATATACTTATCCTACTTATTTGCTATTTATTCTTACAAAAAACCTTTTGAGCTAATTATGTACAATATTTTAAAAACTTTTCCCTAGTTCTCTTATTACTTATTAACTGACTAATATTACTGGTTATAATATTTTCATTTATTTTTATTTCCAATTTATATCTTTCTTTAGTATAAATAGGACATAAGTTACAATATGTTTGATACTCTCATTCTTTTCGGGGTAGCAGGAGCATGCCAGGCTATCCTGAACACGGAACCTATATGAAAGTTGAAGCTGATGATTGAACGAAGCTGTGATGGTTCAGTGTATACGCTATTCGATGATGATGATGAGCTTGTGATGATGTGAAACATCTAGAGGAATCTGATAGGAAACCAACTACAAAGGCTGCTATGAACATGTGATATCTACATGCATGGGCACTATAGTGGCTACATGTTCTTTCCGTATGAAAATTATTCTAATATTGATGATAATATATGGGTTGTTTGATATAATTATATAGATGAGTAATTCTATCTTTTCAACATTAGTCGATCTATAGGGAGTAATAATGTATGTAAAAATCCCACACGAGCCCCCTGTGAATCGAAGTTTAATTAGCAAGCGGAAAACTCATCTGGTAAGTGTAGAGCATTTGCTAATTGGTATGAAACGTACCAGTTGACATGCAGTTTAAAACATTCCGAATGTAAATGTAATGGAATTTCGGTGAAACTCTATTTGCATCAACCAATTCCATTACACCGGCAACGTTCCGTGATACTTTTATTTACCTACCTTTGGAGCTTGACCTCAAAAAAGGAAAATTTTACTGCTGCAGTCATCAAAAATTTTCGCAATAGATAATCTGTTAAGTAACATAGTGGTAGTTTTTTTTTATTCAGTAAAATATAATATTTAACCATGATCCCACCTGGTTAAGTGGCGTTGTGGTCTGTGGTCGTATAGCGTATTAACCTAGTAAGTGCCCATTTACTCTTTTTTTAAAGAGTAGAATCGTTAGATAGTAATTGTTTATTAGTAGTAATTCTATGTATATTTATGGTGATCGCCACTTACTTAAGTACAAATGCATTACGATCAAGTTTGAAGGACATTGTAACTAGTAAAATTTCTGTTAACGAAACTTGCTAATAAGCAGACAATCACAATATATTGCAAACTAAAGGACTAAAGTAAAGATTTATTTATTTAAACATCCTAAATAGTCTCACATTTTAATCGGCAAGGGGTTTATGCTCGATTAGATGACTCAAAAATAATACCACTGTGAAATCTTATACAAAACGTCACAGACAATTTTTTTTATATACCACTAAGGTGGCAAACAAGCATACGGCCTGCCTGATGGTAAGCAATTACCGTAGCCTATAGACGTCTGCAACACCAGAGGAAAATTACCGGCTATATCCAGTAATTTTCTATTCAACAGTCCATTGACATTCAATAGCAAAAAGTGGCTGCACGAATATGAAAACATGCCTCTCTCAAAAAAGATTCATAACATTGAAAAAGATTAAAAAACTGAAAAGAGATTTTCATGCTATATTTTTTACACTTGCTTCTACCTCAAGCTTCTTTATCTTTAAATATTACTATTTAATCTGCTTTGGGCATAAAATTGGGAAAGAACTATATAAAGTTGACATCATAGAAACTTCTCTTAAAAGAAATAAACTGTTACTAAGTCTATATATTACTATTGCGGATAGCCACTACCTCGGAGACAGTAGTAGCCGCTTAGAAACATGGATGTCTCTGTTTCGAATTTAGGGCCACGTGGTTTTGAGTTTAAATACTGGTAGGGTTTTTTCGAAACCACTCGGCTAGCTCAACCTCATAGAGTAAATCTGCAGTCATAACAACACATAGTTTTCTGAGCGAGCACCATCCACTACCCCATTTTTACTATGCTAAATTGAGATCAAATGTTAGCTTATTTTGTTTAAAAAAATCATATAGTTTCATAGCAACACTTCTTCGTCAACAGATAGAGGTCCACAGCTGGACATAAGCTGCTCCCACTGATGAAGAGATGCGGGCCATCTCCTACCACGCTGGCCCAATAAGGATTGGTGAAGAGCTAGACCCTCGTTTGTGAATTAGCAAAGGTGCAGCACGAGCAGGTAAGATTGGTTTTGGTTCCTGTGTGTTGTTGTGTGGGGCCCCTTAAACCTCTTCATAGCAATACAAGCTATTGTATTCAAAGACTTTCCTAACCAGGTTTGGTTTGTAATAATTAATTAAAAAGATTTTTCAATAGCGCGAAATACCGAAATTTATAAATAAGATTTTTCAGTGTTAAGTCGTTTGTCGGTATATTAAACAGGTAAATAACTACGCTAAATCATATTCTCATTCTACCCACACCACCGGAGCAATCGATAGACACTTTGTATTCGTTTCAGGCGATTTACTAACAGTGTTATAGTATCGCAAAAATGAACATCCCGTAGAAATAATCTATACGGTTCATACATCATCGTTATCATGATACGTGGCTTAGCTTAACGAAATAGCGGCTTCGTAAAATAGCTGTTTTGAAATTGCTCATTCCTCACAAAATGTCGATTAGGCATAACTTTCTATTTTAATTCTGTTTATTTAACCAACGCATACCTTTCATTTTTACTTTTAAATTCTTTCGTTCACATTGTAAAACTCTAGTCGCCGAGCCGCGATTTAAATACTCAATCTGTGTGTACTGGAGATTGATTAAAGAAATATAATAAAATACATCATTGTATTCACCTATAAAAATTAATATATAAATAACTTAATTACGTACAGTATTTAGGCAAAAAAAATGGTTTTTTTTAAAGAAAAAATAAGAAAGCTCCATGTACGATTTTGATAATAGATTTTCAGATGAAAGGAAAAAAATTATTGAAACACAGAATAAAAAATATTGTTAGAAATTATTAGGATAACCTAAAATACTAAGGTAAGAGAATAATAACAGTAAATATACCAATATTTAATTTAATAAAACTTAATGTTAATTTATTTACTTAATAAGTTATTAAATAATTTAATTGAACTTACAAAAGGAGATCCTGTTACTGTTAATACAATTGACGTTCACTTGGCAGTGAGTTTCATAGTAATTTTTTTGAAATTCCTTGATATGAATGTAATAAAAATAAATAAAATATTTTAATTTATTTCAGACAACTGTTTGGTCTGTAATGGGTTAGTAATTTATACTAAGAAATTATGTTAGTAACAATTAAAAAATATGTAAAAATAAAAAACACAAAAGGCATGACATTATGTAGTTGTAAGGACTTAGTAATTCTGTTTTACACGTTGAGGTGACGAGACAAGTAAAACATTAACCTGATAGTAAGTGATACGTTTCCCTATAAGAACGTGGCTGGTTAAGATAGTACATACCCGCACCATATTGTGCTCGTTGCCTTGAGATACAAGGTATTAAGTCTCGGTACCCCAGTAATTTTAGCTCACAGCACCCTTCAAACCGGAACACAGTTATGTTACAGTTCAGATTTAAAATAAATAAAATTATGTTTTTTTTGTTATTCAGCGAATCCTAACAGATGGTGGACTATGTGTATAAATAACTACTCTCGAGTAAAGTACAATGTTCGCGCTAAGTGTTGTTATGACTCGTGTTTACAATTTCCGGCGTTGATTTATGTCGAGACTATATGCTATATATATATACATACACACATATATATATATATAAATACTCACCTATATCACTCAACAGGATAAGGAGAACATTAAATTTAATACCGAATTTACCTTTTCTCTGCCCTATTTTATCGGTATTATTCTATATGAATAATATATTTTTTTCATATTTTGTATATGCAAAAGAAGTATAAGTAATATATGTTTTGTATTTTAATCATGTGGACAAAATTTATTAAAATATTAAATGGCAATTCTTATATGTTTTAGATAAGAAAGTTTCTAATAACATTACTCTCTATCACCTGATTGCATCAGGGTAAGAGGCTGATGAGCTGATATAAATAGTACTCTAAAAATAACGCTTGTAATTTCTAATCTGAAAGGTCTACATGGATACTCTTTAAGGATAAAATTAAGTACTGGATAAGGAGACGAGAAATCTAATAAATAGTCTATAGCCCTTCCTGTTAAGGAGATGTGAAAGGTCAAACTTAGCACTGTGGAAGAGGAGAAAAATTTCATTGAGAAATGAACTCACTACTTTTGCGCAAAAGCATGGAAATTAGCCGTTGGGACATTTCGTCACATTCTAATCTTATAACGTAATAGATACCCTAACCCGTAATAGATAAGTCGGCTCATATTAGGCCGAAGCTTCATGGTCCGCCTGCTCAGCATCAGAACTGTATACGTAGCAAAAGACGGGTCAGCGTCATCATCATCAGAGAATATAATTTCCGACTTATTTCGTGAGTGTAGTGTAGTCGGGTTCGCGGGTATTAAGGGTGGGGGCCCTCAAAGTCTATAGTCCCTTATAGACTTTGAGGCTATAAGGGAACCCGGGGCAGACGACAAGTAGGAAGGAGTAGTAGCTCTCCCCGGGATGTGGTCAGCTGCGGTGTAGGGAGGCACCGGTAAATTCCGTAGGATATCACGGGGTCTTCTACAATGCACAGAAGACGACCACCGATAGGATTTTAGTATAAATCCCACATAACCCTGACTTCCCCCCCGAAATAAAATAGCTTTGAATATTTCCCCCGCGACAAAAAAAAATGTATAGTATGTAAATATACTGAATATAGTAAAGATTATCGGATTTTTCGCTCAGAACAAACGGAACTTTGTCGGCATATGGCAATTCCCGCGGCGCTTGTGTTGTGGAAAACACAACACTTGTGAATATTAATATTTCACACACTACCGACTGAAGAGAACCACGAATGTACCTCCTCGCGAAATCGTTTGTTACGGTTTGATGTTTAATTTTTTTGATTTGGTAATACACTGCGAGGGGAACATCGCGTGTTCAATTAATTAATATCGATTACTTATAAATTAACATAAGGCTTTTATTTTGATGTAAGGTAACAACTAGATAACAAAGTAGTTACCTTACCTTACCTAGGTGGTAACGACAACGGAGAACATCTAAGTAGGTACCACCGCAACTCCTATTTATACCGCCAAATAGTAATTTGCAAACGATTCTGCGTTCCGGTTTGAAAGGTGCTGTATGCTAGAAATTACTGGGGTAACAACTTAACTTGGTGTCTAAAGACGACGAGCGCAATGTGGTGCTGTATATACCATCTTAACCAGCGCCATGTAAGTCGTGATAGCCTAGTGATTTGAACGCCGAAGGCACCCGGTTCGGATCCGGCCTGCACCAATGAATTTTTCAATTTATGTGCAGTTAGTATAACACCAAGTAATATGCTTTAAGCCATATATCAAATCGCGAAGATATAAACCTTAAAAAAAAAACCAACATCATATTGCTATGGTCAAGTGTAACATTTACTAGGTGAACGGCTTGTTCGTCTCGTTGCCTCGAGTAATAAAAAAAAATTGCATTCTCCACAATTGCCTAACACTTTTTCTTACGTAAGATGTAGTATGCAAATTTTGGTCACTTTCAGTTTTAAAGTCGTCATGCTTAATTAAACCACTTAAGTTTCAAGGCGTAACTATTAGTCACGAAGCGAGTAGCAAAATGTAATACTATGTAAGCATCTTAAGTAACGACTCTTTATCATGAGTGAAGGTATCGCTTAGTACTAAGTAAACGAGAACAGGCACTAATAATAGGCGACTAACCACATACAATTCACCTTTTCTTTTGTTATCTCATTGTAATAGAATTTTTGTCGACATTTCCAAGTTAATTTAATATTATGCTGTTGACAGCCGGACTGTTACGACGGCAAGTTGACAATGAATGCGTTAGCTAACAAGACAAATTTAAGAAAACTTTACTACCATTCGAACTTCACCACGAAATGTGAGATGAAAACAGCAACCTCTGTATTACAAGGTAAGAACAGCCTTATGCCACGAAAATTGTATTCTAGTATATTTAAGTCTAGTAATCCTTAGGGATATGAAAGTGATCTTAGTTCTTCTACAGGTCATATCAGATTCAGCTGGATACTTACAAATCATAGACCTCTCTAAAGAATCTCTACGCCGGACGATCAAGCGCTGCCTGCATCTAGCGGCTTTCCGAGACCTTCAGCGGATGGTCGATCTACTTTGTAGAGAGCCTACCAATACTGCGTTTACAAGTACGCGGCTGCCACACGAAGACCTTATTACAGTCCATCAGCTATCAGTTCTCGCCAAATGTGTTTTGGCCATTGCTACTTAAGATTAGCTATTCTTTGGACAATGTCTAATAACCTTAGTTTTCCTGTGAATCTCATTATATTTAATTAGATCGCTCCTCATGAGGTGGAATGACGATCAGCGAAGGTCGTGGGAAACCGCTGGATGTAGGCAGCGCCGGACCAATTGCGGTGGAGATCTTTGGGAGAAGCTAATGTCCAACTGTAGGCGTCTATCGGCTGTATACGTGTAAAAGATACTTAATGTATATAATTAAGCGTAAAATATGCTTTTACATTCACCTAAGTTCTCCATTAATATGATATAAATAGAGATTATGCACGCATTATCAAGTAACTTACATCCCGAAATAAATCCCATATGCAATCCAAAGGATTTACGAACGGTAATACTAGTTGACCCCGCTCTTTATTTAAAAAGGTTTGAAGGTAAAAAGGAAGTTCGGTTTATAAGAAAGAACTTGTGTCCACAGATAAGAAATCACGCATTAACTAAATATTTATTTCCACGTGATTGGGTATTTCGAAGGAAACCTTTCGGACCAAATGATTCCTTTGATGTCTTACGTTTTATCGTATTGGAAATTTTATATTTATAGTATTAAATCTAGTACCTACATTTTTATCGCATCTATTGATTAATATTTACAGATATTTACTGTTTTTTGATTTGTTTTTAATTATTTATTTTTGCGGTACACTACTAAGGTACAAAGGGTGGACTTAATGCTGTAACAGCACACAGCACTTTACCAGTCAGCCCTGGAAGACAAGAGATATTGTAGGTAGGTGCAAAAGTAACAGCTCATGCATATATTAAATAATATTTTATACAGGATATAATTTAATATTATTTTCATATGTATTATCACACTCCTTTTATTTTAACTGCTCTATGCACCTGCCTACCTCATAACATCTCTGCCACCACCCAAGGTAGACTGTAAGATAACGCCACTGGCATTAAGCCGCCTTTACACTAGGTGTAAGAAGGAATAAATAAATAAATAGATAGTCTATATATACCTATAGGAATTATTAATTTTAGATACTATCAAAATTGATGTATTACACATGTGTGTTAACAAATAAGAAGCGTGCGCATCTAGGAAATTTACACCACGAACTGCCTGTATTTTTTACATAAGCAAATATTTTAATAATATGAAGTGTTTGCAAAATATTAAAAAAAGACAATTGAACTAAAAATCACAAAGAACCATGGTTGAAAATTAAAATTAATTAAAGTTGAAGTTACAGAGCGGTGGAAAGCAGAAAGCATAAAACGGCTGCCGCTCTCTACCTAACGATCCTCTCTCAAGTAAAATTTAAAAGTTTCGCGGCGAGAAATTGAAAAAAAAAATTTTTTTTAGAAGTAAAAAAACCCATTGTCGTTTAGTCGAGCCGTGATCCGTAAACTATTGCAAACGGTAAGAAAAATATTTGTCAACGGAAAACATGCTATCGTACAATTTTCTGAGAATTTCCTACATTAAATATTTCTAAATAGACAGACTTTATCTAATTTTATCTTTTCACTAACAAAAGGACAACTAAACGAATTAACACGTTCATTACTCTTATTTTACATATGATTCATGATAATAACACCAGTGGAGTTCATGGACTACCATGACTTATATCGAGCTGTCGATACATGTGAGGTCTTCAACGACTTTTCAGAATCGGACATGACAGCGCAAATCCGCCAAAGACTAGCTGCTGATGTAAAGACTTTATTAGGTCACCGGTTCCTCAAAATTCGAAAGGGTTAACGTCACAAAAATTCGTTAGAGATTGGGAATATTTTCTACGAGCAGACATTTATTTCTCACTAATGCCGTCTGATTCAAAATAGCTACCGTAAAACCTCTAAAGGGGGCCTCCACCAATCGGACGTAAATAGGCCATAATCTTACTGTTAAACAATTAGGTCAAATTCGTATACAAGCCAGTCTACGTAGTACGCTAATTATTTTTTTTTTAACCCGTAGCGTAGCTGACTGGGTTCTTAACCCAAATTATCGCGAGGAGAATTCATTGTAGGTCTGAATTTTGCACTACTTTGAGTTATTATTCAATAAATAAAATGATGAATATTATCATCGTTATACGTACTAACAAAATTGATGACAATATAATTATAAATAAATCGTTTTACTGTGTGTATAGATAGTATAAAAATATATTTTTAAACTGTATAGAGAGGTTCACCTGCAGACTATCGCGTTAGCTCAAAGTATAATATTTATAACCGTCTTAACTAGAAGCATTAGTAAGCCTTACTACAAAGTATGAAACAATACGTAACCAAAAAAAAATATGGAAATTCTCACTACACACATAGTCACCATATTCCCATAATTTCACTGACAACGGCGCCAATCATATTGGACCCAATATGGTTTTCATACTATTACTTAGCGGTAAAAATAACTGCTTTAGTAATTTCTCCTTACCTAGATAGACTTCAATCATTATTCTTTTGGATAACCAATTTCAAATTAAACAAAAAATTATTAGTAATGTACAAATAGCAAAACAAGGGATGTAAGGGGTTTTCGAGAGGGATTCGAGTCCGGTACCTTCAGAGTTGAAGGCCGGCGTTTAAACCACTAGGCTATCACGTGGTTATATATATTACATCAAAGTTCGTTCTTAATGAGGTAACGCTTTAGCCTCGCTCGGTGTGATCCAGAGAATACAATGTCCTGGATTTCTAGAGGTAGTCTATTTATGATATTGGAAGTTAAGAGATTTTAAATTCTAGAACCATAAACTTTTGTATTTCGGGACCTCGAATTTTTTGTTAGCATAGAGCTCCCAGAGATTGAATGGGCGTTTATACTTTATGAGCGAGTCTATACAGAGTCATTTAATATCAATAATTTAACCTTGTCAAGTACATTCGACGCAGTGCCTAAATAAAAATATATCATCGTTTTTAAACTTGATTTTAATTTTATAAGGCACTACACATCATTACAAGCGTAAAGATAATTATAAATATCAATGGTATTAATACGTTTTAGTTATACCCGCACTGCATCATCTCGACTATTCCCCTAGATAATGAATGAGTAACGTCAGAGGAATTTGCAATGTTTATTCGTTCCCACGTGTTATAGACAACGGGTTTGTAATTTGAAAAACCGCAGGCGAGATCCATTGAAATTTTGGTAATAAAGTATCGGAATCCCAGGTATCGAACCCGGGATTTCGATACTTTATTATATACTTTTAATTTTACGTAACATGTAATTTTTTTAACTATTAACAAATGATTGTATCTCCATAAACAAATTCACTAGCCGAAAGATTCCCACTACTGGAGTTAGGCTTCCCCTAATAGTAATTAAGCCGAATGCGGATTAGTGATGAGCCAAAGCCGCGTCTGTTAAGAAGGTACACCAGGAGCAAATGCGATTGGCTTGGGACCCATGAGGTGTTGAATAAGACTCCCCCACCCCAAAAACTAATATTTGTGAAAAAAAAAAACATTTTAGTTATACTTTTTTCTTAATAATGCCACGTCAGGTAATAAGCTAGGGCACACCGCCCACAAAGTTACTTATCAGGAAATATCGTCTCCCGTTAGGCTACGATCAAGTTGATGGAGAATTTGATCGTAGCCTAAATGAACAACAATATATTTTTATTACTCTGGAGCTTCCACTAGCTGGAGCTGAAGGTCATAAGA
The DNA here is from genome assembly GCA_018246255.1 of Pachliopta kotzebuea. Classification (NCBI taxonomy): domain Eukaryota; kingdom Metazoa; phylum Arthropoda; class Insecta; order Lepidoptera; family Papilionidae; genus Pachliopta; species Pachliopta kotzebuea. Next base: position 711 of record DWLS01003587.1, on the reverse strand, counting down.
ATTTCTGGGGAGCAGTATCAATAGATATAATTATATAATCAATACCACATGCAACGAATTATAATAATTCATAATGATAAATTAATTATTTTATAGTAATGTCATATAACGGAAGACATTACAACAACTTACATAATTACTTATTTCGATTAATAGGGGTTATGATCAAGTTTTAACGGAAAATAAATAATAGATACAGTACGAGCATATGTGAAAAAAGTTAAAGTCCAGAAAGAGGGAGTTCATGTAATGAATAAGGAACGTAAGAACAAAGGGTTCGCGTAATGATAGAGTCGTGCGGGCGAGCGGCGCGCGGCGAGGCATAATCGCACTCTCAGGCGTGTGGGGCGGATGGGTATAGGAACACAAACTAACAACATGTTGAGTATAAAAGTATGATTCTTGCCAATTGAAATAAATATTGATTGGGGAGTCAAAACACGACAGGACAAGATACGACGGTACAAAGCACGACAGAACACGACAAAACACGACGGGACAAAGCACGACGAGGCACGACGGAACACGACGGAACAGGACACAGCGGGACGAGACACGACAGGGCAAAGCACGACAGGACACGGCAGGACAGAGCACGACAGAACACGACAAGACAAAACACGACAGGACAAAGCACGACAAAACACGATGTAACGAATTATAATAATTCATAATGATAAATTAATTATTTTATAGTAATGTCATATAACG
>DWLS01003586.1:0-15449 GCA_018246255.1 Pachliopta kotzebuea | reverse complement strand
AGGATGACATGAGTAAGAAAGGGGTAACCGATGAGATGACGGCTGATAGGCGAGACTGGAAGAGAAGAACATGTTGTACCGACTCTACATAAAGTGGGACCAGGGCAGGAGAAAGAGTATAACATCAATTAATATCACGTGGTGTAACGGTGAAGGAGAACATCGTGAGGAAACTAACATATCTATATGATGACCATCCGCGTTCGGACAGGTATGTGAAATGGAGAAGGCAATGACAATAATACTCTATTATAACTGACAAGGAAGCCGTCGTGTGGTTCACTACACATAATGACCACGACTCTCAGTCATGAGGGAATACGACTTAGAAGAAGAAGACAGATGGTTCGACGACCTGGTGAGGATCGAAATGGAATCGCTAAATACAGCAACAGATCAATCGCACTAAAAATTTAAAAATTTGATGAAGCCTAAGCTCTTCCAAGAAAAGAGAGTACAATTTCCTCTTTCAAGGTTGGTCAGACAGCGACCACTTCTCAGGTTGCAATTGTCCATGGGTGTGAGTGGGCATTTTCCGTGGACAAAAACGACAGTAATTACGATAACGCCATAGCAAATTTTTTTGTTCGACGTCGCGAGCATGACCTTTACCTGATAGTAAGTAATATACTTGCTCAATAACGTGATATCAACTAAGTTGGTATATACAGCACTATATTGAGCTCATCGCCTTGAGAAATTAGGTCTCGTTACTATAGTAATTTCACTAGCTTATAACGCCGTTTAAACCGGAACACAGTAGTTTGCACAGTACTAATTGTTAGCTGCTATAGGTGCTACGTAACGTACTTAGACGGTCTATACCAATAGAGACTTTTTTTGTGGGAGAAATCTACAAAAGATACCCTGCTTCTGGGGGGAAGTCAGGGTTATGTGGGATTTATATCTACTAAAACCTTCTCGGTGGTTATCCTCAGTGCATTGCGGAAGGCCCCAGGATCTCCTACTGAACTCACCGGTGCCTCCCTGCACTGCTACTAAATACATCCCGGGAAAAGCTGTTGCCCTCCCCAACATAAAGAGGATACTGCGCCAAAATTCGAGACAATTTCGTACTTTTCTTCTGCCCCGAGGTGACTTAATAGGCGGGCCCCCATCCTCAAAGCCTGCGAACCCCAAAACCCTTTCAGTCTCTTTCTACTACAGGCAGGGCTTACGTTAGTCCTATTCTTGATAGACCGAGACTACAGGGCTAGTAACAGAGTATCACTCACTATGTTGTATTTATATTTATTATAAACAATATAAAAACAAAACTGAATTGTACGAACAAATCAACTAGTACGAGTAGAAGACGCAATTTCAACGCAATTAGGCTGCGATCGCAACAATATAATAATGTTTTGATGAGCTACACCGCGGGTTGGGCCATAGCCTGTGTAATTACGATATTAATGCGCTGTAATGTAAATACACCAGCTCCTATATAGACCTTCATATTTAATACCTATACCGTCTAGGTCACTGTTTCACAAGGTGGGGCGTACGACCCACAACGGAGCATTTCTGTCATTTAGGGGAACAATCTGAAACTATAAATAAATTACCGTAATCCTTATTTAAACGACAATGTCCGTCAACAATTTTCAATCTCGAGAACTACAAGGGGTAGGAGCTGGTGCTGAACATTTGTCATACAGACAGATCTCGCTTAGATAAGATCAGAGTCGTTGTAATTTTGTTGTTATGTGATCGGGTTCCCGAGTTGTGGGTGCACAAAGTTTCACAATTTTGTATGGGCCACTTGTATAATTTATAGGATTTTTTAGTTTTTTTTTTAGAGACAGGAACAATTTTACTCAAAACAGGGACATGGGAACAAGAAGGTTGGGAAACACTAGTCTAATTCTACAGCTACTGTTTCTACCGCTAAATAGTGTACAAACATTACTGTGTTGCTAATTGATAGACGTAAGCTAGTGAAACTACTGGGGTAATTAAACTTAACATCTTATACCACGATGCGGCTATTTTGTTACTACTTACAGTTTTTATTTGATGAGACGACAAGATAAATACGGCTTTCATCTGATGGTAAGTGATACACCTGCTCATAACAACGTGACGCTGATTAAGACAGTGTACAAAGCACCACATTGCGCTGGTCGCCTTAAGACATAAGATATCAACTATCGTTACTCTAGTAATTTCACTAGCTTATAACACCCTTCAAATTGAAACAGTAATGTTTACACAACACTATTTGTCGGCTGCAATAGGGGCTGCGGTGATACCTTTTTATTGTCGTGGGTAAAATCTTCGAAAGATAAAGATAAAGATCGTTTTTAATAAGGACAGCAAAGGAATGGAACAACTTGCCGGCGTCAATGTTCCCGTACAATTACGATGTGGGCATCTTCAAGAAAAGAGTGAATAGGCATTTGCTAGGTTAATGCGCTTTACCATCATCGACCACATCTTCACTTAATACCAGGTGGGATCGTGGTCAAGCATTAACCTATACATACGTAAAAAAAAAAGATATCCTGCTTCTGGGGAGAAGTGAGGGTTATGTGGAATTTATACTCATTAATACCCCCTCGGAGCATTGCCAAAGATCGCGGGATCTCCTATGGAACTCACTGGAGCCTTATTGCAGTGCTGGTGAGCACAGCTGCGGTAGTACCTACTACCTCTAGACTAAGCCATGATGTTGTATTTATAACTCTAACTAGTACTTTGTGAGACGTCATAATAACCTAGTGGTGTGAACGCCAGTTTTCCTCTCCGAAGGTACCAGGTTCGAATGCGGCCTGCACCAATTAATCTTTCAATTTACGTGCAGTTAGTATAACACCAATTAATATCACGATCTTTAAAGCTATGTATTAAATCGTATAGTAATAACAAAAAAAAATTAATATGTTGTTATAGTAAGGTATTTTTACTGTCAGCTGAAAGTCTTTAGTCTCTTCCATTTATGGAAGAAAAAAATCCTTTTTGGGGTTTTTGCCACTAGAGGGCATAACAATTCCATTGTATCCTTTACAAGGTTCACATAATAACTAGCACTGAAATAATAAAGATTTAACTCAATACTCTCCACCTTCGCCGAAGACAACATGTCTTTAGCGAATGAGGATGTTGGATCCGCTAGTGAACTTTAGATCACTTCAACATCTTTGATGTAAACATTTTTTTGGAGGAAATTCTCTTTAATTTGTTCCGGTTACATTCCACTAGCAAATGTTGCATATCCTCAACATTTTTTTGAAGGAAATTCTCTTTAATTTGTTCCGATTGTTCCATCAGCAAATGTTCATCACAACCTGATTACAATATTGGCTCAAAGAGGGAAAAAAAGCTTTAATTTAGAGATTAAAACTAAAACTACTATTAGCTCACTGATAAAACAGACAATAAAGCAGTTACAAGTCAACAATGTATCCAGTTCCCAACGATCATGCGCCGCGATTATATCGCATCGAATCTTTAATTTCGACATTGACAGAGATAACCTTTGGTACGAGAGATAATCTATGGGAGCTGGTCTACTGGTGCAGTCGTATTGAGCAACCCTGGTCACTTTGATACTCATCATTGTGTACTATCAAAAAATGCCGCCGCGTCAAACGGTTGCAATTAACTGTTATGTATACTCTAAATTAAGCCGATACAAAACTTAATTAAACCTATTTGTACTTATATATTTTGCATTTGTGATTTTTGCTTTATTCGTATTCAAGAAATAATAAATAAATACCGCTGAAAGAAAAACTATTATTAAACCTTGTAATAGATCAATCTATTACGGCTGATGATGGTGATGTAACAAATAGACCTTCGTTTTAGATCAATTAAGAAATTACTAGATCTTCTTATATCAAAAAAGAAATAACAAAATATATAGATTTCTTTAAATATTGTGATTAAATTTATAAAGTTTATTAATTTTAATTAGAAATTTAAATAGTGTAGTAATAATGAAATTACTGGGGTAACGAGACTTAAAATCTTTCGTCTTAACGAAACGAGCGTTATGTGGTGCTGTGTACCATTTTAACCAGCGCCATGAGAGAGCGTATCACTTAACATCAGGTGTATATCACTCGTCTCGTCGCTTAGTAGAATAAAAAAAAATTTAAGTTATGGTTATTTAAGTAAATACCACTGGCATTATTAGATAGATAAGATAAACTGTTTATTGTTCCACAAAAAACATACACATATATATACATGGACAAACAAAAGATTAAATATACAAATACTAACATATTCAGAGATTTTAAGACTAAATACGAATAACAATTAAATACAGAGAAAAACAATTTGTGTGTGCTGCAGCGGTACAATGGGCCGCAGCTCAGTGGACACAATGCTCATCTGCTGGAGGTGAGACACTGATTTTCAGCTACCGCCCGTGGTGCAGTCGCGAAAGTCGATAAAACCACTTGTAGCTACAACTATTTGTATTAATTATATGTTTCGTTATATTTTAATGGTTCGCTTAAATATTTTGGAATATGACAGAAAATGTTGCAGGCCAGTCAGGCAAGTGTTTTTTAAAATTATTATGAGTCTTGTCCTACGTGTAATACTTTTCGAGATCAATTGTAACATTTGCTTTCATTTAAATAGCCTTATAAAGCAGTGAGATTCTATCATACATACAGACAGACGTATAAACCGCTTAAAACGTGAGTGAGCTCCTTAAATGGTGATTACAAAAATCTGGTGGAGATAAACATGTGGTACGGGATGTCATAAATTGAAAATATCGTTGTACGTAGACTTGAAGATATTATCGTTAGCAATTTGTCGGAGCTTTGTATTTCTGTACTACGATTTCGATAGCTTTAAACCGACGATATGGAAGAGGTTCTCATTTTTTTTTTTATTATCAATTTTGCTTTGATTACGAATTAGTCAAGTTTGCGTTCGAATTTCGTTGTGTTCGCAAGTTATGTTGTCGTAAGAGAAAGGCCGATAATGAACAAAGAAAACACTTACTGATAAAATGAAATAGGAATCCTTTATGCTCGGATAACAGATCCATTAATCACATATAGTTTAAAACCAGCTATAAGGACCTATTGTATAACCTTAGTATATAAGACGCTTGTATTACTAAATAAAATCAGTTCTCTCTCAGTTTTTTTTAACTTAACATCATAGCTTGGGACTGTAGTCTCAAGCATGTAGTTTTTAAAAACTCTTCCACCAGATGGCTCAAGCTAACTCGCACCGAAATAGTAAGGTCCGAACAAAATGAAACTTGGCATTAATATTGAAGTGGGTACGGAAGAGGATCTTAGCCATATCCGGTTACACAACCGGAAGTAGTGCCGGAAGTCACTAATAATTCATAATTATATCCCTATATATGTTTCATATTGCATTAATTTCTACCCTTACACCTCTACGGCTTAGATCTCTTGCCTCCCAAGGTTGACTAGCAGAGAATATTTCTATAGCATCAAATCCGCTCTGTGTACCTTAATGGTGTACATTAAGGATAAATAAATACTTTTCATAACATGATCGTTAAATTATGATGATTCTTATATTATGTGAAATGACTTTTTTTATACTGCAATGCAATGAGGCGAGCTAGTCGTTCACCTGATGGTAGGTGCTACGCTCACCCATAACAACGTGGCACTGGTTAATATAGTGTACACAGCACATTGCACTCATCGCTTTGAGACGTAAAGTGTTAAGTCTCGTTACCTCAGTAATTTCACTAGCATACAGCATCCTTCAAACCGGGACACAATAAAGTTTTCATATTACTATTTGGCGGTAGAAGTAGGAGCTGCGGTGGAATCTACCTAGAAGGCGCCCTTTAACAGACACCTATCAACAGCAAAGTATTACAAACAACCTAAAAATGGGCTAAGTATTTGTTACCACAGTAATTTATTATACTAATAAGGATACAGTCATGTATGGTTTTGTGTATATAAACGACTTCCGGAAACGGATCTTAAATGATTTAATCACCAACTCAACTTAATGATTATTTGACATATACATATAAAACAAGAACTTTTCAAGTTATTCAAGTGTTGCCTTCCTATTGACTTTTGTAGGTATGACTAACAGCAATTACCAGTTACTGCTGGTTTATTAACAACTAATTTTATCTTACCGGCGATCGGTAAATTACTAAAGCAATTAGAACACGAACTTTAAGCACGATGTTAAGTTAAAACAATTGTCTAGGTTAAGTTAAGCATATCAATAAGGCAGGCGTTTCAATAATTTCAAGGATACGTCTAAATATTTTCGTATGTAAAGGCTCCGTTATATTGAAGCCATAAAGTATTTTTTTAAAGATATTAGTTTCTTTAATTTTTAACCACGTCGAAGAAAAGAAGTGCGTTGTATATGTTAGAGTACCATACGTGAGAGCTTTATCAGTATATTAAATATTTTGAATAAATTCTGGATACATCTATCACAGGAGAGTTAAATCAAATGTTCTAAATTACGCTGCAGGTCTTTTGTAGGTGTTGAAAGCTTCTGATAAAGCTCTGGAAGAACAAACCTACCAATGCTTATAATATGACTCATTGAATTTGGAGAGTTGAAGCTTTAATATTTTTATGAACCGACCAAATTATTTATTGGTGGTAGGTCTCTTTTGCCACAGACACAGGTCAAATACAAAACATTACTGTTTTCCGGTTTAAAGGGTGCTATATGCCAGTGAAATTACTGGGCTAACGAGACTTAACACCTCATATCCCAACGCGATGCAATGTGGTACTGTGTATACCATCTTAACCAGCGCCGCGTTGTTATGGGCAAGCCTATCACTTACCATCTGGTGAACGCCTTACTCGACTCGTCGCCTGGTCGAATAAAAAAATTACTTAATGATAACTGTAGTAAATATCTTATGTACATATGGATTAAGATGAACAGTGTAGTAAAAACATCTTAAATAGCACCACATAGTTATCACTAGACGAATTGCATCAGCTCTTTGACCGTGTAATCAAAAGGTCTCTTAAAATGTATTCAGGGTCTCTACCACGAGTATTCTTATAGGTCTAATAGGTCGTTCATGACTTCTCTTAAAGACTTTTGGAAGAATTCCAAAAGATACAATTTTGTATAAAGAATTATATAAATTAAAAAATATATATAAGTACGCAAAAAGAAACTGAACGAAGTCGTTCACTAAATAGACTATTTTCCTTCTTTATATATATAACTAATTATATTTAGGTTTAACGTAAATTTGTATAAAAAAATTTAATTTTTATATATTGCTCATATTTCCTTCTTATTTAAAAAACGCTTTATGAAAAACTATTCTGGCTATCATATATTTATCTTTTTACTTTCCCTGTTACTGTGCTATTTTTTTACCTCTTCTTTCGTACTGAGATGTTAGAAAGAGATCACTTATAGCGCTAAGATAGCCCTTGTCCACATTTAGATTTTAAGTTTAGTTAAGTTAATTCACTGTACCATATTGTGAGCTGCAAAGAGTATTACTAAAAAGTGTTCTTTAAATTTAATAACTATTCTTAACAGAGTTTTGTTAAAACATTTCAGTTATGAGATAGCAATTAGTAACAGCTCTAACGAAATATCACTGAATTCTGGTTAAAAGTTAATTATATATTTACCACTAATTAATAGGGTACTTTATATTGTTTTTTGAAAAATAGCTTTTCTAATACAATAATTTCCTTATGAATTATAATAATAATTATATATAACATTTGTTAATATAATTTTTGATAAATAATCGACCACCGCCAGTCACTTTACTGGTTAGTTTAACAACGATCATTCTCACCCATTTTTTTAAATGGTACGTCAATAACAAATACTACATTAAAAATTTAAAGCTATAAGCAAAGTTACAATGGGCATTATACGCGACTCTATTACCATGGTAATAGTTGCGTTATTCTGTTACGAATGTGGTGGTTCAAATGTAATTATAATGTTGTGGTTAAATGTCGGTGTCCCCGTCGAGGTCGCATTATATCAACTTATATCACCAGGTCCGGCAGCGGCCGTGGCTGATGGAATGCAGGGTGAAAGGTACAGGCTTTGTAATAAGCGGAAGCGAGGAATATGTGTCACTTCCTTGTGGTTATTATACGTTATTAATATCCTATTGAGACTGGTTTATCCAACACAATAGATCTTTGAGGTAAGGCTTTATCCACTAGTCAAACATCTGTTGGTTGAAGACAATAAGATTTTGTTTAGCGATTATATTGATTAACCAATTTTCTAATAAAATATCAGTTTTCATTTAGTTTTATTTTTTTAAAAACCTTGGATAACACGCCAAAAATTAAGGTCCAATAGGCGCACTTAATACTTATGAGCATTCTCCGCCAGTCAACCTAGGTTTGAGATACTGTGGTAGAAGTGAGAAAATTGAATTTAATGCATAAAAGAAATTATGTGGAACTTATATGTACATATACTAAATATAAATACAAAAGAAAATAAATATATGTACAAATATAAGAGAATACTTAAAAAATACAACAATTTTAAACCTTTCTTAGTTATAAGTTCTCAGTTGTATATATGATTAGTTTCCTAGTTAGGGATATACATATCATCTCAAAGGATATATATATATATATTTCAAAGGATTGATAGCTCCGTACTAGTTGAACTTAATCTTTAAGCTCTTGAGACTCGATTAGGCTCGCTCGTTTGATACATAGTAGCCAAGTAGACCAGGATTATGCTGGCATCATTATCTTCAGACATTGCATGTTTTTTTTATTGTTACTAACACTATTTCTGATTTTATATGCTACTAATCCAATATGGATCAGTTGTGCGAAATAAAATTATTTTATTTCTTATGATAGAAAACATTGTGAGGGAACTGATATGTTCTTTGAACAGTAGCTTTCGAGAACATGTTACTACTCAATAAGGTAAGATTACATTTTTGACTTCCTTCTTATTCCCTGAAGTGTTACCAATAAAATTAAAAAAAAATGCGGTTAAATTTGGTTTTAACTAAAGTATCGGTAAGCTGGTAGAAAACTAATACACATGATATTTAGTTTAGTAATGATATGATTAAATGTTGGAGTAGTTAGATCAGCGTGCCGCTGTCGCTTGTGCCGGCTACCAAACTTCTGGAGTGAATGGCGAGGCGTGACGCAGCCTTCTCCGCATGGCTGTTGCCCAGCGATCAAATCTAGATCTAGCATACTGTAGACAATAGGCGGCAATATGAGAAAAGATCTTTCTTAACACGTGCACCGATACACGAACACTAATATTGCACCGAAGAACATGATATAATCAATGTGCGATGTTAAACGAATATATATGTAAATTATGCTTTAGCTAGCATTATTATGGTATATTTTATAAATATAATTGTTTTTATAATTCAGCTTTTATAATAGAGGTCAGCTTGAGGATAAATATAGAATGGGTTAATTCATAGAAGAATAAAGTCATGAGAAAACAATATATTATTTTAGCTTGCTGAAGATTAGGTCTCCTAGGTTAAAAACTTATATTTATTACAATAAATATGAACCCACATAAGTATTCATTTAATGTATGTCTGTTATTATTTCAAAGAAAAATTTCCCTTTCAAAATATCCTCTTAAGAAAGCAGGAAAATGTTTCTTTTACGGAGATAAGATTCCTCAATTTTATTTAAAACCACATTTTAATAGATTACATTATGTTTTTAAATATAACCTTCTCGCTGTTATAACCTTTGCAAAATTAATTAAAAAAAAATAAAAGTGTGACCAGGTTACTTAAATATTTCACTTTAGTATAAACAAGATATAATTTTGTATGAGGTATTTAGATTTTATTTGATGTAATCAATTACGAAACTCACTTAGCATTGTATCATTTTGAAGAATATTCTTTTAATATTGTAAGCTGTTACTTGTGCACTTAAAACTACGTATTAAATAGACTACATAGCACACTACTCTCATTGTCATTCATAACAAGCTACAATATTTTTTTAATTCCACCAAGTGGTAAAAAAGCATACGATCTGCCTGATGGTGAACAGTTACCGTAGCCTATAGACAGCTGAAGTACCAAAGGCACCATTGGCGTGTTGCCGAATTTGGAAGAACTTTATCAGCCCTATTTGATAAACTCCATTCTGTAACTCCTTGGGAAGACCTCAGCAGGGAGTTCATTCCATAACTTGATGGTTTTTGGGGGGAAATTTTACTGGACCGAACAATTGCGGTTCTAAGGTATGAGGATGAGCTCCGTCGTTGGCGAACGGTGTTGTGATAAAATGTGTTCGTGAGCATCATATCGAAATGTTATTTAGGACATATCCCATTATATAGAGGATAGAAAATACGTGAAGCTGCGGAAAACTGTTGGAGGAAACCTAAACACAGTAATGATCCTATCATTTACTTTCTTTGTTTTCTCTATTTACTTTCTTCAGTAATCGAAATCAAAAATTTTTATTAATATTTTGTCTGCGCATACCAACATATTATTAAGTTATATAAGTAAACCTCTAATTAGCTTTATGTAATTTATTTATAGAAAAATATTTATCTGGTTTACGCTGTTGGTTTTCTGAATAAATAGATTAAAATGATTGGCCGGAATAAGGTATCTTTATATGGACCGTTTATTTCTCAAAAATGGATTTACACAACGTAAGTTCATTTTTGAGAAAAATGAGCTATCACGTAATTCATACTTAATTTAATGTAAATTTTTTATATATAACTAGTCCGTGTTTAATTTCTCAAAAAAAATCCATGTTTTGTAGAACTTAAAATCGGTCGGTAAATGAAATTGCATATGATTTGCCTGTATTTTTAAATCAACAATTACAGTAACCTTTAATTTTCTCGAAACAAAAAAAGTGGACTTACACCACTTTCAAAATAAACGGTGCATAAATAGAAATTAATTCTGGTGATGGCTAATAGCCAAGTTATTTCACAATTCCCAGTGGTATTACCACCGATCGCACGGAAGCATTGTGTTGATTACTACGCGCTCTGAAAACTGGGGCACAATCAATCCTATACCATTAAAATTCACCGTGACACCACCCGTATGACCTGAATGACCATAAAAGTCTCTCACTCAGTAAGCATATGATCGATAAAATAATTTTTCAAGTATTCAACTCCTTTATACGGTTTTCAACAATAAACTAAGTGTGATTTTAATATCTTAAAATGTTATTTCCTTTTTAATTCCACGAAACGAGCTAAGCATTCACCTGATAGTAAGTGATACACCTGCCACATCACCACATTACGATCGTCGCTAGACATAATTTGAAATTTTCGCCACCCCAGTAATTTCACTAGCTACAACCTCCTTTAAACTGGAACACAGTAATGTTGCACATTACTATTTGACGGCTGCAATAAGCTGCGGTGGTACCTACCTAGACAGTTCCACCAAGACACCTATCACCAGGAAATATATCAAAAGTAAATGACGACATGGATGGTGAAGTTCTTGTTCATGATACTCTAGTTCTCATATTTACAACTGGAACACAGCAGTGAGTATGGTGGAAGATATAAAGAGTGAACCTTATTATCAAACTGCTATATGTGGTCCTGGAATCATATCAGGAGCTTTTCGTTTACTTATATTATTCTTACCATTACTGTTTTTTTATTGTAACGAAACAATAAAAAGACAATGTATGAAAGAAAAAAGAAGAGCTAAGGGATGTTCCTTGGGAGAAGGCTATGTCCAGAAGTAGACTGACAGGCTATTGATGGATGATAGATGGAAAGTAAAAGGAAGTAATCTGGTGATGATGAAACTTAGAACGTGGTTAATGTTAGTCTTAAAGCATGTACGTTTGTTACGTGAATGACAGAAGAATTTATATAATATTGTATATATATTGAATGTATAAAAAAATGTGTGGCAAAGGTAGAATTTGTGAGGGTTTGCGCAAATCCGCTCCAGTTAGGCGTGGTTGCGCAAGGTATCCTTCCCCACTCATGTTTGATACAATTGTAACCTCGCAATGCGAACAAAACGACCATTACAACGGTCCTATAATTGCGTCTTAGCGTTTTAAGTTCTATTACTTTACGCCTAATAACTGGCTAAGTAAAGACCGATAAAGGTCAAATCGAGCCGATATAACAACCATTTTATATTGACCTATCGAAATTATTAAACGAAAATTTATGTAAAATTTGTTTAGCTTAACTTGTCGCATTTCGACTAAGAATAACGAGAAATTAAATCTAAAGTATGAGAACCTTAAAGTTCTTTTCTAAGTTAAAACCGCGTGCTTTAAAAATAAACTATTCATCAATTCATTTAACTGCAAAATCATCATCATTTTCTGATAGACACCCACAGCTGGACATATTCCTTCATAGATGATCATAACGATTGTTCCAGTACATGTATTGTAATAGGATTTCGTGACTATACTTCATTACTACATAATTTATTTATAAACATTTTGTTTATTCGACTAGGCGACGAAACGAGCAAGATGTTCACCTGATGGTAAGTAATACGCTTGCCCATAGAAACTTCGCGCTGGTTAAGATGGTATATACACCACCACATTGTGCTCGTCGCCTTGTGATGTAAGGTGTTAAGTCTCGTCACTCCAATAATATCACTAGCATACACCACCCTTTAAACTACAACATAGTATGTTTGCACGTTACTATTTGGCGGTAGAAATAGGAGCTGCAGTGGTACCTACCTAGACGGTCTCGGACCTACCACCAGTTAATTATTTAATGATTATTAATTATCATCAATAAGTATAGTAAGTAAAATGTAAATTAATATCAAGAATCAATATTCAGAGACCATGATTTAGGCACAATAAGTCAAAGAATATGAAGTTACCTATGAGCAGAAAGCTTGTTCCTTAACCTACTGTTAAGTTCTAAAAGCTAATGTTCGCATGAAATCCTTCTCCAAGGTCTATATAATCAATTTCATTATTCACCCTAACACATATTGTTACTGATTTATTAAAGACCCTTAATTTAACATCAATCGAATGCCTAAAATGAATTTTTAGTATATTACAAGTATTAAAGAAATTTATGAGAAAATAATCAAGTCCAATTTAAGCCCATCCCATCATCGGATCTGATCAACTGACATTTGGACCCCTCATTAAGATCAGCACGAAGTTAATTTGCATCTTAAACGTTTTTGTTTCATGTCCTTTAACATAGTAATAGTAAACAAGATATTAATTTTAGAAAAATCTATTAAAAAAATTACAAAATATATTTACACCTATTGTGGGGGTGGTGGTGGAGTACCGAATAGATCACCCACTAATGTTCAGAAGGTCAATGAATTAGAAAAGTACCTGTAACTATCCTGCAAATTTCCGCCATGTCTGAGATACCTTTTATTTTTGACACACTTTTATTACTTTTTAATACATTACCAAAGGCCAGAACATATGCTGCAGCAACATAGTTACAATATTTATATAATTAGAATTTTTTATAATGTTTGTTATATGTTATTATCAAAAAATAACAAGGTATTTGGAGTATATTAATTATAACAATCCTATAGCCACATTACCTTAATAGTCGACTAAAATCGAACGAGTACAGAAAAAGCAGCATTCCCTATAATCTAAAAATAGTTACCAAAACTGGAAAAACTGATGTCCAGTAGAACATTTAAATGCTGATTTAAAATGAAAGTGGTGATGATGTGATGGTAGAGTTGATTAATCGACGATGTATACAGAAGACTGCTGTGGTGTAGTATATTGACATTTCCAAATTATGTGAGAAAATTCTTGTATTGACGCTACAGAGACGTTCCGATGACGAAACCCATTAATGATCTATTGCGATGATGGATGTAGGCTGGTTGGTCTAATACCATAGGCTAATGATGGACCCTGACGGCAAGTATGAAATGTTACGAGAGCAGTGGCTAGGTAAATATTTCTTCATTCTTGTTTTACCTGTCATTACATAAATTTTTTGTTCTGATGAAGAATCTTGAAAGTTCACCAGTTTAATTAATAGGTAATACAGTTTAACTTCCTTTTCATTTTCAGGTTTTAAAGTTGATATACACTTGGACCCTGGTATACTAAATGTAAACCAATTTCTCAAGACGTTAGTCAATATATTTTCTTTGACCTCCAAAGGTTTTTTTTTAAATTCTATGAGCCATCGAGACTAGAACTCCGTCGTTCAACTGATGGTAAGTGATACACTTACTCATAACACTTGCACACAGCACCAGATTACGCTCATCACCTTACGTTGCTATAAGTATCGCTAATCTTTGTTAGTAGCTATCCCTTAGCCATTATTTGCAAAAAACTTAAACCTTTGCTTTTCAGAATTTAACTGTAAAAAGGTAATCATGTGATATTTAAAGATTGATTTTTTTTTCATGTATGTAATGACTGCGTGAGTGTAATTATAGCAAGCTGAATCATTTGCAAGTGGTTCGCAAACGCAATGCGTTTTGTACGAAAATCGCCAACAACTGCTACGAAGGAGTGGCGGTGAAAGTTGCACAGACCAGGTTTAAGTTTAAGCTACTAGTTACTAAATTATTTAAGTAAACGACTCCAAATGTCGGTAACTTATTATCTATATAGAGTAACAATCACATAACTTGAAAATATTCTTAAGTAGTTTACATTGTTTTTAGTTTCCGGCAGATACCTCTTGAGATTTTAATACTATTACTATACTTTATACTATACTCGAGATTTTATAGAAGATAAAATCTTTTATATAATTTAACCGACAAACGGAACCATTAAACTTCTTTGTTACGTGTAATAA
This sequence comes from Pachliopta kotzebuea, assembly GCA_018246255.1. Classification (NCBI taxonomy): domain Eukaryota; kingdom Metazoa; phylum Arthropoda; class Insecta; order Lepidoptera; family Papilionidae; genus Pachliopta; species Pachliopta kotzebuea. The sequence goes on along the minus strand of DWLS01003586.1, from coordinate 686 downwards.
TTCAGATCGGTACTTCCTGATAATCTTCAGGGCCTTATGCTAAACATCTTGTATGCACCGCCTATCAATATTTTTAATTTCATATTTAGATACTAGTATATTCTATAGCTGTTTCCTCAAAAACGGTTTGTTTTATTTCCGTTTTAAGACTACTCTATCTCTTTCTCGTTATTAAACAATCCATTTTGGTATTTTCAATATAGTAATTGATTCGAGTGTTAGTATTATCAAAACCCTTTTATTATTCGCATATAAATATTTATACTTTATAGCTCACCTTATGGTTAGCAGTTATCATATCCTATGTTATTGGCAACACAAGTGTGATTATTATCATGATGATATGACTAAGTTACAGTCTGTAAAAATTGTTGTCTTCTAGAAACTTCATAGTATGTGTTTTCGAGGTGCGTATTAGAAATTAAAGTGATTGTCTCTCCAGTCCTCTCTCCATACAGTTCACAAGAAGAACTCAATAACCTATAGGATTCTGTATAAGAACCACCGAAAAGAAACGTCATCATATCATCACTAGAAAGTCATTCAAAATATATAGCCATCATCCCAAGTAATGATATTTTCTTTCACACAATACAGATATAGTTGTATATGACGTATGACAGGTCACTTTACTATGGTCAGCCGACATTAGTACGTATATACAATTTGACCTAATGTACATTCCT
>DWLS01003585.1:0-15450 GCA_018246255.1 Pachliopta kotzebuea | reverse complement strand
TGTGTGGAGGAATGAAAAGAGAGAAGTTTGTACCAGAACGCAAGGTGTGGTCATGAGTGAGGAATGTAAACTTAAAGTGTTCTTTCAAATAATGTGGAGCAAGTGGTTTGTACAGTATATTATATAAAGTATATAGAATGTGAGCATTTCGGCGAAGACAGATTGAGCCACTTGAGCTGAAAATAAATATAATAACAATACATAAAAACTGTTTTTTAATTAAGTTGGTGCTTGACTGTCATGGTAACAGGTGCTTTAGAGATATAGTCTTACTAGTGTATAGCTTTTTTTTATTTGTATTTTAGTTTTTTCTAACCATTATCTTTTAGACACTAGTCTAGAATACCATAGAACTTTTTTTAAAAAAAAAAAAAAAACTAGAAATGAAAATGTCATGTCAATCAAACAACACTAACTGATTAAACATATTTGTTACATGTTAAATGCTTTGCGGTATAAATGATAGATTTTATATCTTTTTTTACGTATGTATAGGTTAATGCTTGACCACGATCCCACCTGGTGTTAAATGAAGATGTGATCGATGATGGTAAAGCGCATTAACCTAGCAAATACCTATTCACTCTTTTCTTGAAGACGCCCACATCGTAATTGGACGGGAAAAAATAGAAAAAAAATTTAAAATATATAGGAAAAAGGTTTATTGCCACGCAATTTGGTATATGGCTTAAATCATGTGATCTTGGTAGTTAGAGCACATATATTGAAAAATTCTTTGGCACAGGCCTGATTCGAACCCGGTGCCTTCGGAGTAGGAGGCTGGTGGTAAAACTAGGCTATCAGGGGTTATAAGAAAAAAGGTTATATATATGTGTGGTGAGTGTAAGTGAAGTACACAGAGTTCAAAGGGTGGAAAAAATTATGTGCATTAAATTATAATGGCATTATGAAAATGTACATGTTGTCTTGATGTGCAATTTAACTTTATATGATATATGTTAATAAAGTAAAGTTTATCACTATTTAACAAATGTTTGACTTATACTATTTGTGTATTAATAAACAATATACAAAAATAATATTATTACTTACAATATTGTAACCTATCTCTTTGAATAATACTTGTTATTGCCAAAAATGATATTTAACATGTCATTTCAAGAACTTGGGTATTCAAATAGATAAATAAGAAATACATCCCTCATGTTAAACTGAGTTTTTTAAAGATTCCTGACTCGCTGATACAGGCAAAGAAAGCATTTCTAGAAATGGTTGGAAAACTCAGAAGTATGTAACTTCTTTCCAAATTGTTAATTTATGTTTAAATATGTTTATAATGAAAACAGACCTGCCATCACTAGATTCACTTTCCTCACTGCGTTCCGATGTAAGAACAGATTTTGCCCTTTTAGTTGTGCTTGTGTTTTTTGACACAGAGCTTACATTTGAAGGTACAGGAGACGGCGTGCTTCGCACCGATGCCGGGTTCGACGTAGATTGTCCAGGAGGTGTAGGATTACCAGTTGAGGATGTGCCATCTTTGGGCACTGAAGAACTATTCCCATTAGGCGTTGACTCTGAAGTACCATTTGAATTTGATGGATTGCTGCTTTCCTCCTGATTTTTTCTTGATCTTTGTGGTCGGTTTTGTGATTGTAGCTTTATTCCTTCAGTGATAGAATTCACTAAGGACGCCTGTGAATGTGACATGTTAAGTTTTGCCAGTACTCTTTCTTGATGGGCTTCATATTCATCCCTGCTAGGATAAATCTTCGAAATAAGGAGATCGAAGTTAGGATCAGGTCTAAGAGATCGCTTTGACACTAATTTCTTGCGACATGTTGGACATTCTTTATTGCCTGATCGAAGAGCAGTAATTATACAATCCGAACAAAATCTGTGAAGGCATTCCTTTGTTGTCATAGTTTTCTTTAACATATCTAAACATATTGGGCACATAAGTTCGCTGTGTAAGCTTCGTGGGGATACCGCTATTTCCGTAGCATCTGTTATAACTTCTTGAGGTGTGCGATGGAGCTCGTAAAGGGAGAGCTCCCATGTTTTATTTTGTGAAGGTTCAGTGGATGACATTTTATTGAAATTATAAATATTATTAAAAAATTATAAACATTTTGAGAAAACTGACAATTGCTGCCGCATCCACCATGTTGTTTCGCGCGAGTGGTATTGCCATTACGATAATTTCTGACATGAATATTAAACGCACAGAATGACTGAAAAATTAAAAAAATAGATTTTACATAAATAATTCCTATTTCAATTGTTAATCTTGTGTATAGCTAGCAGTACTAACAATAATTATAATTTATAATTGAAAAATTGCAAATGCCAGTTTGTGTGAATTAAATAATAATACTACTTAAACCTGATATACATGTAGTGGATAAAAAAAAAGTGTTGTAGTAGAAAATCTGGCTATGAGACATTTCTTGAGAGAAGTCTAAGGAAAGGAGAAATAAAAATTAGATGTTACCTATTTTATGAAGTAGATCAATTTCTAAACTATGTTAATGTTCATTAAAATTCGTTTGCTGTACTAAAAGTTTACTTTATCTTTTTAAAGAAGAATTAAAGTGGAATATTAGCTAATTTGTTCCTAAATTCAAATATCTTTTATACAAGAACTTAAAGAGTTATCAAACACAAATAAAGACCCCCGAAAAGACATGCGTATCTGGTACATATTTGCTATCGCCATAACTTTTTAACGTATATCCTAACGATATACGTTAAAAACGTCTAAATTTTATTTACCATTTATGATGTTATTTCCTTAGATTATTTGTTTTTAAATTTACTGACATTGATTTAGGGAAAAATATAAATACCGGCAAATATAACTATTGTCAATTGTAGAAAAATAATATGTACTCTTGAGGCTAAAAAAGATAGCTTCCTAGTTCATTACACAACAGCTGCGAGGTTATTACTTCTTAATAGGATATGTGTTTTACCATATATATATATGTATTTATATGTATGCTTATATATATAAGTAGCAATAAATGGCTCCAAAAGTGAAAAGATTTTCCATAATCATTATACTTTTGTTTATAAAAAATTATACTTTATTTGGAATAATTTGCACCAGGTGGCACTAAAGTACATCAATCTTTAACTAGTTTGCTATATCGAATAACTTAACTTTAATTTAATTGATGATGATACTGTATTCTTTTAAATTAATGTAGAAGTAAAATAAATAAAGCGGTGGGGTATTAGCTACTTTAATATCAAATTAAAAAACTTAAGGTCATGTAAAATTTTATTATACCAGTACATGTTGAACAGAGTATACTTAAGTCTAAAGAGACACGCCTTAAGATTAAAAAGATTACTTTCGACAATTTCCTAAAGCAGTCACTTTCTTTATCGTTATTTTTACTCTCGTTGTAAATGATCAAAATCACCGTATCACAATAATTGCAGCTGATCATACAAGCGTTACATCGACAAAAACCCATGAAATCGATACGTGTGGAAGTGAAAACATTTTTAAAAACCGCAACGAATCTTGGCAAAAACATTATGTACAATTGGGCAATTATTTCGATTATTTATTTTCTCCAATTATAAATTTTATCTGTGGGATTACAATGCTTATGACCAGCAATTGGCATTTATCGGCTATTGATAATGATGATTTGAGCCAAATATTGAATATAACAATACTACATTTTTATTTAGGTTCATTTACATCTTAACATCTCATCATTGGTGTACATTTTGAACAAAAAGAAAAATAATGTCACTGGTTAAAATATTTCAATTTTGTTACTTTAACTTTCCTTCACAGTGTTTTAATACAAAAAACCTTAAAAAATGTGATGCAAATGAGTCTTAAAATAATTTATGGCCTTAAAATTACTTAATAATAGATGCAGACAAAAATTTAAATGCAATTGGCAGTTACATATTTTCAAATTAGAAGAAAATATATCCATTTGATTTCGACTAAAACACTAGCCTTTTTTTCTGATTATTATTTTCTTCTATAATAAAAGCGAAGTGTTCATCGCGGGGCTATTCAACGTATGAAAACACAACCGGTTTTGAACTTCTGTACAATAAATGGTTGTATTGTCTAAAACCCAAGTGCCTCAGACATTAAACCTTGTAAGAAAAAAAGGTAGAGGATTAAGGCTCAAAAAGACCAGTAACACTATAGATAAATTATGATTATTTCCTTCTATTTTGAAAATATCATTAACAGATAATATCTAGCATTCGTTGTTTCAACTAAAATGCGGCGTCGTATACTTATGTCTAAACAATAATAATTTAAATTCGTTTTGCAGTCTTAATAAAATATCTAAGCACCTATTGATCACCTAGTCCTAAGTACAATAAGCAGTATATACATCATAACGGATAAACTATAGTACAGCTTTAAATATAATAAACCACTACTTGCTGCTGTTATAGCAAAAGACAGCTTATATTTTATAATTAAATAGGTTCAATAGCATTTACTGGATTTTTTTATTATATAATGGACAAATGTCATAATTAATGTTAATTACGAAAGTTATCAGTAAAATAACTTCTCACTTGAAAAAAAAAAGGTTTCTAAGATTTGTCTTTGTATGAATGCCTTTACACTAAAGCCTCTGAGGCATGTATTGAATAAATAACGGTTTTAGTATTAAACAATGTTATTAAAGATGCAATGTTGCGCCCGTATTTAATGGCATTATATTAATACATATGAATAATGTCTCTATAATTAGAGATCTCATTCATCAACATCATTACTACAGGTGGTTTAATATAAAATCTTATTATAGTGTAATAAAATTATTGATATGCGTTCCAGTAATGTTAAACTCCATTTTTTTGCAGATTACATTTGACTAATTATAGGATTATTAACATCTTGATTACAATTCTTATCTACATATGTTTTTCTAAATTACATAGAAAAGCTATGTTTATCGTGGAATCGTAATATTGTAATAAGTATGTGACCTTTATGATATAACCAATTACATTGACAGCTTCTTCTAAGAAGACTTCAAAATGTTAAATTAAGGCAATAATTTATGATATTGAGCGGAATGCTTGTTCTTCTCAATAACGTAAAAAGATTTCGGTTTTCCATTCCCTGAGTAATATTTCCTGAATGAGGGCTTCTTTGCTGGTACGTAATATGCCAAAGCTTCAAGGGAATTGGGGTGGTTGTTAGCACCCTTGGGCCAAGTGGGCGTGCTTTCAACGTCAATGACATCGTCGTCGAACCTGGCTTGTGGTCGGGTTTTGGCGATTTTGTGGAGTACAGGTAAGTTCCAATGGTAAACTCGAGCTGGCTTCCCGTTGCTCGTCATCTGCAAGGGTAGTGTTCTCGCTGCCGCAGGTGCGGGGTCCGCGTGACTGTAGTAACTCGTGTTCGGCGGCAGTTTTATGACGTACATTCTAGAATCTCCCGTGCCGTGTCGTCTGCCCTGCTCAGCAAGCCGTTTTCTGTGGTGTGCTGCCGGAATTCTAAGTTTCTTGAGGCCGAGTGAGCTGAGAAGCTCGTGCGTGGTCGGTTCTTTCTTATCATTGGTTAGGTTATTGTTGTTCGATTCCGATGCTGGTGCAGCGCAGGTTGCGGCTATTGCCACCAAGATCAATGTCGAGGTTCTGTAAAAAAGAAATAAGTACGTGTTAAAAGGCACCTTGTAATTCGAGTTATTTTTATGTAACTCTTTGAGATTAATTAACCTTTAATAGTGCTTAGTATTAACATTGCATCGCATCATTTATCGTACTCTCTAAATTAATAACGGCCGGAAATACTTTTATAAATTATAATATACATATACAATTGCTGCGACATAAACGTCGTGTGTGTCTATTTAATTTACTTTATTCACTTAGAAAATATTTTTTTAGTTACGACTCAAAGGCCAATAAAATTATTACTGTCTGTAAAACCAGCAAAAGCGGTTTTATGCGCTATACACACAAAGAAATAGCGTTACATTGCATCCTTAAGAGAACCAGACATAAAAGTTGATAGGTTTCTCTGGAGTCGTCCACATTTATCTCAGGGAGTGGCGGTACATTGACATTGGTAAAGTTGTTTGCATAGTTCGCCGATGGCACTCGAAAAGTTAAATAGAATCGACGTGTCATGCCATGCCACAAGACGCAGTTGTTTCTCGAAGCGGTTGTTTTGTTTTAAAAGCAATTAGCATAGTCTATGAGGTTGCAGTCTGCGGCCTGGGATACAATGAGGTTAAAACAATTTAACATTGTATAGACAGTACAATCATTAACAATAAAATAAGTATTGAATATAAAAATTTAGATGTCTATTAGAATTTCTATTTATTGTCAAATTTTATACGTCTGTCTGTTTGTCTTTTATAAATTATATTTCCTATTGGTAGGTATCTGTTGCCGGAGACCGTCTAGGTAGTTACTATCGCAGCTCCTATAGCAGCGGGCAAATAGTAGTATGTTAACATTACTGCACTCCGATTTGAAAGAGCGTTGTTAGATAGTTAAATTACTAGGGTAATAGACTAAATACCTTATGTCACAGGGCGACGAACGCAATATGATGCTTTGTATATTATTTTACTATGCTATGAGCAAGCGTATCATTTATCATCTGGTGAGCACCTTGCTCGTCTCTTCGATTCATCAAATAAATAAAATACTTCTCGCTTATGAAAAGATTCTATTTGTATGTATAAATGGTTGCTTTTTATGTAAATACTGGAATAAAATTTGAATACCAGAATAGTCTATCATTATGTTTGTAGTACTAAAATATACTCAACACTAACATCAGAATTACAGTTATTCGAATAGCTGAGCAGTATTTTAAACACTGTAAATAGTTAACTTACAATTGAAATGAAATCAGTTTATTTGTCTCAGTGTCTTACATATTTGGAAATAATAAAACAAGTCTTCATTAATTTAATATAAGCTATTATTATTGGTGAATATTTACATTTTATACACGCTTTAATATATCTTAGTACGCTACCATCCTAGCAGGGCATCATTGCATAGTTTGTCATAACACCAGCCACGCATAACTCCACGCGTTTGCAAACTTCATTCGTTACTGAGAAACCGAGACAATGTGCCGTTGTGCGCGGTCTTTGAAACCTATCCCACCATTACAATGCCCTTCCAGTAATAGCGGCTTTATGTCAAATTAAAAAACGGTGAGCGAATAATGTCAAATGAATGAGCGATGAGGGAATGATGTCAAATGAATGAAAGAAGAGTGAGTGATGTCAAATGAATGTCACAGATGATACCATACGAGTTTTACGTAAGTTTTCACAAGGGTTTATCAAGAAAAAATAATCTAGAATTAACTATTTGACACAACATGATATTTCTTTTATTTATTTGTTTATGCTTTTATTCCACGGAGAATAGTGGAAGTTCTTATTTGTTAATAATATATTTATTTCCTTTTAAAACAGTTACTATGACTGTCATCATGAAACCTATGCATTTTACTTAATGCTTCTATGTGTTAAAAAAAACTTACCATATGCATTTTAACAATATAATATTTAATTCATATTGACAATTCTTACTGGTGATAGATCGCTCATTTTTTTTAGTTATTAGTAAAACAAGTCGTCAACATATATTGTAGCACATAAGAAATATAATTAGAAAGTATTTAAGATAAATAGTAAAGCAATAGTGAAGACTTAATATTTATTTGAGTACTATATTTAATAAAGAATTTAAGGAATGTAATTAAAAACAGTTATATTTTATTACCTTCCTTATATGTGACATAGTATATTTGCTGAACTAGTAGATTAATAGTGAACTTATTTAGCAAATAATATTTCAACATAAATTATTGGGGTCATATTTAAATATTTGTTGATTGCAGAAAGGTACACAATCGATGGGAATTAGTAGTTTGTTTTATGTACTTTGATAGTTCTTTATTCTAAGTAATTCAATAAAATCCACGACGTTGTCGAAGTGTGTTAATTTTATGTGAACCTTGGGCGTGCTTCAGCAGTTAAATTGGCAGCATCTGTGCTATTGATTTGCCACGGATTTTTGATGCAAGGAGCCTTTGCCAATCTACCAGATAATTACCGAAGTAAGGTCTACTAATCATTAATAAATCATACAGCCTTCAGTTACTGATAGTTTACATGCTATTTAATAAAAATCTTATAATATTAATGTTATCTGTAAAAGAATATTCTTAATAGAAACATATATTCCATGTATATTCGGAATTTTGTATATGTAGAATATTTTAATTATTATTATTAATTTTATATAGAGAAAACAAGGAGAATTAAACAATATGTAGTAAGTGAGGCTTTGTTCAATTAATTAATAACAATTTGGGTAATAGTTTCGCATTTAACCTAGTACTCTCACATAATGGAAACTTGACGAATGGGAAATCTATACGGATGTTGTATCTCCGCGATGGTGACTGTTGTGCCACATTAGGCGATTCCGGGATATCGATAATGTGCGATGCTCTACTTTCAATATATAGTTGTAGAATGTCACTCGTGTATATCTGTGTATGGACATATATAGTTAAAAAGTACAAATATTAATTGTGTAAATGTAGACGAGGTTGTATACTTCACGGTAGTAATTTGACTCCTTTTTCAATATCGTGAATAATCGAATCATCACGAATTATTATTTACATTATAGTTGAATGTTAAGGATTGCCACTTCGTACTTTAGTGCTTTTGTAGCTTTCGTCATGGCCTTCTCGGTTACATTATCAAATTAATCTTTATATGTAAACATATATAACATTATATGAATTGTTACAAATCACAAAAATATATCAACTGAATACATGAGAGTCATTGCAATAATTATAAGGGAAGTAAATTTCGTGTAGTTTTTTATTATCTCTTTTGTGATTACTCAAATTTTAGTATTTTTTAAGAGTTAATCCTTTCAGAGATCGGAGTGTTTCAAAGATTATATCATGGCTACGGGACTTAAAAGTAATCATATGAATATCTAACGCTTCTGTGTCCTTTAAAAGAAATGTTAAAAATAATATAAATATTATAAACTTTATAAGTTTAGTACGCAATTAATGAACCAGCCATCTAGTATTAGTTCGTTATAAATCATAAGTTTATGCATATGAATGTACCCGTTATTTTTACGACTTCTCAGTTCATAAAAAACATTTTAAAAGACATACACATCTATTAGGTTACCCAGCATCCGCTCATAGAATCATCTATAACACTATATCAATGCAATAAACTTCATCTGTCAATTATGATTCATACACTTATTTATTTTTCCATTAAAGAAAGAGGAGTGAAAAGGATTTATATCTTCACGTGACACCTTAGATCGGTGATGTAATAAAAACTTCACTTACGATTATATATAGAAAGCTATGAATTATTTATTTCCACTTCTATAGACTTTACATTATCTTAGAAAGATCTGTATAGTTGAAACCTAAATATTTTATAAATGTATAATTTAACAGAAATTAGAACTAGATTATATGCTGCCTGTATATATCCATTTTCATAAATCAAATTACTTATTGTTATGTCTTATATCTTTAATTATGTACTTGAAAAAGTTTCATTATTATCTGTCTAGTTTTTTTTAAGAAATCAACCCGAACTATCGTAGAGACAAAAATGTATGAAAAAATATTTTTTGAATTAGTATCTCGTAAACATTAATATAATTTTAGAGAAAAGCGAAAAATTAAGCCTTAAGTTGGATTCGTATAGTAGAAGATTGATCTAAATGGCTGTCCTTGGAGGAGACCTATGGGCTGCTGCAAACTGATGATAAATTAAAAACCTATTATTTTTAAGTTACCTCAATTTTGTAATATTTATTTGTTAATCCAAATTGCATGTTGCAGCAATACACCTGTATCAAATAATAAGTGTAGAGCTGACCAAAGTAAACCCAGGACTTAAAATATTGCTTCATTGAACATAAAATTGCTGTCCCTTGATAAAAATTGTAAATTTCAAAAAAAAATATATATTGCTTGTAAAATTAAAAGGTTGTTCTGAATTGTATTTTAAACTAATAAAAAACAACTAAAGTCATATTGCATAATAGTCTTGAATATCAGTTCGGAACACCAACACCTTGTGGTAAATCATTCGATATCAGTTAACGTGAGTTCGTGAAATCAATCAAGTTACACTGTTTAATAAACTAGCAGATTTTCTCAAAACACAAAAAGTGTGTTAGTTAAACGAAAAATCTGTATATATATTGTATATCATCAACAACAATCTCATATTTCTGTCTATATATTGACTGAAATAAGAGAGAACACTTTTTCATTTCTCCTGTCTACTATGACATTTTTAACGAATATATCTAAAATTTGGTAGCATTAACATTTAAATAAAAAATCACTGGCTGTGATAAAACTTAAGGTAATTTTGATAAATTCTTTATTGCTTACATTAAATAAATATGAGCAGAAGTAGTTTACAATAAATATATACAATAATTACTAAAAGAAGCGTTTATTTAAATAAGAAGCATTACGACCTATGTCCAGCGGTTGAAATGCTGATGATGATGATAAGCAATAATATAAAAAAAATAAATTTACATATATTTATATGTAACTTTGTATTTGTTAAAATTGTAAACATGTATATACAACTATAAACATATATAATAATACAATCTTACGTTATGCAGTTATTAATATTATTTTTGATGTATGCATTTTTCCAGAGAGAGTAAACCGTAAAATTTTCAATATAAAAATTTTGGTCATGTAGGAGAAACAACTTTTGTATAAAACATAACTAGAAATTTTTCTTCAATTAAAAGCAATTTTGCCGGACAAAGTCATATTACAAAAATGTAGCCTGATAACTATTAAGAAGAAAGACTTTTCTTTTCTGTACCAAAGAACGGCAATTAGCTGCAAATGAGAAGCTGTCATATCAATTACGGCACATAAACTTGAGCCCGTGTAGGTCCTATTAAAAGTATAAAAAGAATCCTGTCACACTGGATTTCAAGGATTCCGTCTATATATATCTCGGTTATCTAGTTTCATAATCTTAATTAGCTGCTAAATATATCGATGCAGTGTCGCTTGCGTGCGGTAAGTGTAAAATACATTTACCTCTTTTTATTTCTGTTGTAATTACCTACATCCTACCGTTTCACGTCTTTAATTATTTATAAGTTATTTTGTATTCAATACCCATAGTACATTTTTTTTCAAAAAATATTTCTTTTTAGAATTTAATGGAGAGATCCGCAAAAGAGACTTAAAAGAATAACTGATCTTCACTGATCTGAGACTGATCAGAACCAACATTCAAATCAATGACATAAGGAAAATTTATATGATATTATAATTTATATTGAAGAATGTGATGAGAATAGAAGATAACGGAATAAGTTGGATGAGACTTTTACGGCCTTGAACGGTCCTTGGCGCTAACAACATTGTACGAAACTGACATTAAAAACTAAAAGAAAACAATAAATACATAAGTTAAGAAGACTTGCTTTGCATAAAAAATAATAATTTAATAGTAATTGTATTGAAATGTTGCATGTAAGGAATCAATAAAAGCCTATATATTTTTTTACATCATTTTCAAGTTTATGGTAAAATTTTTAGTCAGTAATAATAAGTTTCTCCTCCAACCCGATTTAGACAAGCATAGTGGGAGATTGCCAAAAATTCCTCTATTATTGGGGGAGCCCCATGTCCAAAAGTGGACGTCTATAGTTGACGATTATGTTGAATAAGTAATAAAAAGTCATGAGGGATTTGATATGCTCGTTAAAGACTGCAGGAGTCACTAATGACAAACTATTTTTTAAAACGTAAGTTGATCTCCAACATTTAAGGTAGGGTACCGTACTATAATATGAGTGAATTTCTCACATGGTCATAATGGCGATCTCGTAGGTGGCACCTAACGACTGCCATCATAAAGACATAACCTAAAGACCCCATTTTGACACCATTTTGATGTAATGAAAGTGTAAGAAAAACGAGCGTTAGAACTGTGACAGATATTCTATGAACTAGATTTCAGTAAATTATAAAGTTAATTTCTAAGACTTTTTTATAGTGTGTATTAATTCAAAAACTGTTTATATTTATATAGATCTAGACTTAGAGGTTATGGTCGAAAGGTGAATCTTTATGGATATTAAAATAGAAATAACAGCGATTATTTAAGATCTGCATACATTATACGTGCAACACTATATTTCTAGAGTAAATACGTATTATGCTTTAGGTGATTTGTTATAGATGACGTAAATAAAATGGTATTTTGTTTTAGCATATTAAGAGTGTTGGGCAGGGGTATGTCCCTCATTCGGGTATGATTAAACTTAGTGCAAGGAGAAACCAGTGGGTTTCGTGGGAATTACCGAAGCTTCTTGAAACGCTCTTATACTGAGGCTGAGGTAGAAGTTTTACATAATCCTTGACTATATTTTCTTCTCGATAAAAAAAGGTTGGTTTATTGGAATTTTTTGTTGTATTGTATGTGTATAGGTGTTGCCCACATTTGTGCAGCCCGCATTAGTGTGGGCTGGGCTTAACATCGGTGACCGCTTGACCTCGAGTCGCGGGTCGCAACGCGCCGGTCAACGCACTGCACCGTGCGAGGCTGTGTCGCATACATTCTTAAACCATTGAAAGTTTGCAACAAAGAATCTTAAAATATACACAAAACTTAAGAGGTTATATAAATTAACATAACATATAAATAAGAATGAGGGAAATGAGAAAACTTTTTCTTATATAAAAAGCGTAAGACCGATTAGTGTAGAAATCTTTGGGACCTCTATTTCTAGATTTGCTAGTAGTGAAACTTTAACATAATCTGCTATACGAATTATGTTAAAGTATATAAGCAATAAAGAAATAAATATTATTAATTTATTGTTAAATTACCTATTATAAATAATATTTAATAATAACTTGAGAGTAATAAAACTGTTATCATTATAATCATTGATTAAATATTATTTCTTTCGCAACACTGTGTACAAATGAACCATTTTATGAAATTTTTGATATATAAATAGTTACTAAAACGCCTTCATATATGAAAAGCATAAATATACCTTATTTATTAGTCTATTGTATCTCGTTATTAGTCTATTTATACTACACCATGATAGATACGTCAACCTCCGTAGACGTAAAAGTGGACGATCTATTTTTATACGACAGTACACGAATTCCGCAACATTATACTTACTTGCCTTTCATTATACTTATTACACACAATTTTCTTTTTCTTCCACGGATTCCCCGGCAATTTTTAACTTAAAACTTGTTTAAATAATTTATCTTGTTATAACGTTCTTTTATGTTACAAAAATTTTGAATTTTGTTCAAGAATAGTTACAGAAATAATTACGAAAAGATTGAAGAAGAAGAACGCTTCTAACCTCAGGCTCTAGAATCGTTATCACTGAAATATGTCAAAATGAATGATTTTGCTCTATATTTAATTTTTTACTTTAAAAATATGATGAAATATTAATTGCTTTTCTTATATCTTTTTTTGGTTAATCCGAAACAGCTTTCCAGCGCTATCCAAGATAGCGTAAACCAAGCAGGAAGTTACATCAACACGAAGCTGTAGTGTGTTTTATTGCAGTGTTTATACTTTAAGTTTTTTTATATTCACAACCGCAGCTCGGTCAACGTTCTCGTCTAACCGCAAACTCTTCATTTGCCCCATTCCTGACACCATCTCATAAATAACTTGACCAAGCGAATTTGTCGTAATTATCTATTCCAATGAATCAAGTAGATTTTATATTTATTAGTTAAAAACTTCGTTACATTTTTTTTATTAATTTGCTACACTTAACAAATATTTAAAATCTTACTAAACTCTTTTAAAAAGATCATTAAATGAATGTAATAAAAGTATATCAATCTAGGTTTTAATTTGCTTAGCTAAGTTTACATCCCCCGAAAATATATTCGTGTGTCTTTAATTAAATGACTCTCATAAAGTAAGAAATTACAATCAATACAAATTATCGTTGATTTAGAAGCGCTTCACATGGTAGTAACAAAAAATTAACTAGTTTGCATAATTACACACTTAAATCTTAATTGTAGAAGTCAATTGCATGTTCGGTAATAATTGATCAGAAAATAGCCTCGATCTACAAAATAGATGCTTGATTTATAGGACATTAATTTATAAACTCTTTATCTCTTTAACGTTTGGAGTAATACAGCTTTTTCTTAAAATTACAGTCTTTATTACAATGTCTTGAAGCAGAAGACAGGATTTTTTTTAATCATCGTTCTTTTATTGTATAGAAAGTTCCACCCGTTCTGAACTGGAAACGAGGGACACCAGGAACAGGATCGAGTTACTCAGTCCCAAGTTTTAACTAGTGATGTCAAGTATATATTTTTTAAACAAATACTCATTACATAGGTTTTAATAATACTGTCCAATTTTTTTAATAAATATATTTTTATATACTTTAGATTTTTTTTCACTTGATGTTCAGTAACAATGAGGTATTGGATAGTATATTGAGCTCTCCCAAAATTTTTGTATCGGGTATAAACTAAACTCTACAAAGTCCAAATCTCTACAAGGTTACAAGGTAATATAATAATAATATTATAAATAATATTTTAATACAGTTTTAAAACAAATAATAAACAAATGTCCTAACTTATTTCAAATGACTAGCCAACAGTGAATGATCCTATAGAGACGTTTATAATAAATGACTCAAAGCCTGCTCGCAGTAAAACTTATATTTTAGTTATTCAAAGATGTCCATGTTTAAAATTTGTAGATGAGATGTTTATGATAGTGTATACAACATTTAAATTACATAGCAGCATTTCTTTTGCTCTCTGAATCGTTGTAATCACTTGAAAACATTTTGCGAGATGGTTTTTAGTTTGTTTTTGCGGTGCGCACGCGGCGACGTCGGCACGCGTACAATTGTCGCTAAGACTCCACTTGCCTTATTATCATCGTATTTAGAGCAAAATAATCGGTGAACAGGCCCCGGGTCGCTGATTATATTTAACAATTATTTCAAGCAAAAACTTTAATTGTTTTCGGCGACATCATTCACCGAAATTTTTTTATTCCAACAAATTCACGTCTAATCATTGGAACTTTCATCTAATAAACTCATTAGTCTTTGTCATTAAAAATTTCAACAGATTTTTTTAAAGTAATCATTATGTCTTTAATTTATTTATAGGTTAGTTGTAAATAATATAATATAAAACAGAAAAATTGTACATATATTTTTTTTATAATATTAATTCTGCTTTTCCCTGATATTATTGTTCAGGGGTTTTTTAGCTTATATTTACATCATGTAATACTTATGCTATCTTATCATCTACTGTAATAAACCTGTACATACACCGATGTGTACATAGTCATATTTAACTATTCTTATTTCTATTATTTACTATAGTACATATCTTTTGACAATACATTATAA
>DWLS01003584.1:0-15450 GCA_018246255.1 Pachliopta kotzebuea | reverse complement strand
TTATACCGAACAATTTTCTATCCCTTGTGTGTATTCTCACAATCACTAGACATTGGCGAAATTATTGCGCAGAGCAGAAGAAGCCATGAACCGAAAAATAATAATAATGTGAGTTACCTTTTTAATAAATGCTATTTATATTGAGTGTGTATGTGTATGCTTAATAAGGCGACTTTTTCCATGCACCATAAGTGGTGTTCACATATTTCAGTAGGCAGGCGCGTTGTATACCGCGGAAGTAGTGGCAACACGGCGCTGCTGCCTCACAATGTAAGGCTCTATATTTAGTGGCCCATTGAATAGACCTTTTTAATTATTAACCCTTGATAGATAAGGTGTTTTACGCCTGCACGGTAGTGATAATTTAACGAAGGTTCTCACAACTAGTTGTGGACAGGATAGTAGATGTTTTTATCCAAAGACAGTTGCCCTTTTTTTTAACTAAATTATAAACGACTACTACGTAAGATATTATGGAATTCATATTTTTAATGATCAACTAAAGATTCGTGCTTTGCTTTATTTTGTTAAGGACAATTTTTGAAATATACTTTAAAAACTTCTTAAAGGTACAATAGAACTTTTTTGAACTATTGATTTCATTATTTTAATTACTCAGAAAAGTAAATCAGTTATTATCTGCGGACTTTAACTATAACGTATTCTGAACGTTAAAGGTTAATGTGTAAGTAAATTTGCATACTTAATCAACAGTTAAGTTAGCTTTATACCGATGTGTACTTGTAACATGTCCTCTGCTCCGTTGTTCCCGATGTCACACAGACATACATACAAACGTTTATGTATATGTTTCGCGGAAGAACACGCGCAGTTCGAATGGGAAACAACAAAGGAACAGCTTTATCGTTGGATTCTGTATTGGATGCTGGTGGAGAGATGTATATTGCTATTACCTAAGCACTTTATTTTGAGACTGTAGATGTTAAGCGGCTATAAAAAGGAAGTTATTAACCTGACTCATATATATATTTAGTTTTTGTATGCTTCGTAACATATTTGTAGGTCATATTATCGCAAACCTTATTAACTCTAGATCTAAATGGAATTTGAGACTTCACGTAGGGCAAACGGTTCGCTGCGCTATTGGGCCAATTAAATATATTTCATGACGATACGATTTGCATTAAAATCCAACGTCTAACTAATTGCCGCCTGTTAGCCTGTAGGTTTACATTACTGCTCGTTGCCTCTAACGAGCGTCTGTTTAAGGTTCCTGTAAAGTCATAATACTGAGGTGCGTCAATTTTCAATAACAATTGGATTATTTTACACTAACAAGCTACGATAATTGTTAGGGACTTACACTAGCTTAGGCCATGGTTTCGTTTCTGTGCTATTTTTATCAAAGGAGCGAAGAGATTTTTTAGAACCAGTAATAGAGACTTGCCACCAATAAGTAGATTAATGAGATATCAAAACACGTAGACTGCTTTCGGCAAAAAACTTGCTATAATCATAAAAGAGGCTTATTGCATGTAACTTACCAGGAAATACATAAAAAATAAACAAACTATTGACACAGTAACAACTTATCTCTCTTCTTTATTATTCTTCTTTTCTCTCTGAAAGTATAACTATTGTATGATGAATATATCACTAACAGGAATTCTATTCATTCTGTAACTTGTTCAAGTTTTACTTCCTTGTTTAAATTGATCATTTTTTTATTTATCATCATCATAAGTTGATAAACGTCCACTGCTGGATATAAGTCTTCTCTAAAAAACTAAACTCCTATCGGTCCTGGACTGTGTGCGTCCAGCGGTTTTTGTGACCTTCACCAGAACGTCAGTTCTTGTGGGGTTTTTTTTTTGTTTACCGCTATTCAACTTCCTTATATAACAATGACATGATTAGTGACGATTACTCGTCACCACACTGATCGTTTCCTATCTTCATGTAATCATCAGTATCGTTTCCTTGTAAAAGTTTATCAGCTTCAAACAATAGCTGTAGTGATTTATTGTCAAAATTTTTTACCTTATCTGTACAGTTTGTGAAATTTAGGTAAGAAAATGTACAGACAAACACATTTAAATGGATATTGAGCGTGTAGTTCTTTCTGTGTGGACTGCGGTGGGGTTCGTGTGGTTGGGTCGTAACTGTAAATTTGATAAGGATCTCTATTACAGAAGTATGCGGGTCCTCCAGCGTACACTTGTGCATGTGCTGTGATGGTACTGTGCAATCCCATAGCACCGGTATATCTATCGGCGGTGTGCAATAATCGTATACTAAAATTGCTTGTAGCGCGGAGGTTAAAGCCATTCCCTTAAAACCGCTTTGTATTTAACTGCGGCTTAACCGATTTTAATGTTTCATTTGTATAAATCATTGTTTTCTAGGTTGTAAGCTTTATTGTGTAAATATTACTGCCTTCTTAAGGTTACAAAGTGTTTTTAATTGATGAGCGTAGATCCAGTGTCGTGACTAATTTTGTTATAGTAGACAAATACGTCGTTTAAAGTGACAGTCCTGTTCGCTTCTTCGCTTTATTGTATAAAATGAACATATCTTCCGAACGTATACTATTAACATAATGAAGGCCCACAAGAGGCAAAGGAATTCCTTCTCTAAGTCATTCTTCCTAAGTTATTGTGTGTTAAGTTTGCGGTATCTTTACAAGAAGTAGTCGGTGCGCCGTCTGGTTTATGCCTTATATCGGCTGTTAAGCATGCTAAGTCAATTACAAGTGTACGCAATTACAGTTAAATGCAACGCGATAAATCAATGCGCATGCGTGCGATTTTGAACTAGACTTTAGACCGGTCCCGATTGCGTCTCGCCTAGATTGTGCAGATAGTTTTTCCTTACATAACTAACGTTAGTTCTGATGAAAAAATTAGACCTGCGACTCACTCTAAAACTCAAACCATTTTTTACCTTTGATTTATTTTACCATTTTTTAACTTCACCCGCTCGTGGTGTATCCTGCTAATCAAGAAACGAGGTCCCTACCAACCCGTATAGGGCCAGTGGGAAGAGATGGTCTAAATCCTTCTATTACTAATAAGTCTCTATATGCAGCAGTGGGCGTCTATTAGCTACTGATAATCAATAGAATCTATTCTATTACCGATGATATTAGTGACTATTATATATATATTTAAGTAATCTTCACACTCACTTTTAACTATTGTGACGTAAAACTCTGAGTAAACATTAGTCTATATTTTAACGTCACATTAGAATGACAGAGGTACAAAATTGCCGTTATCTATCTATAATTAGGAGAGTTTGTAAATGGCGGTCATTTGACACGGACGAAAATATTCTTTGATAATGTTTTATACAGGATTTACTGTACTGCGTGCTATATGTTTGTATTGTCTTTCGTTTTACGAATTGAAAATCGTCGCCAAAGTTCTGGATTCTCTTTCATGTTAGCAGAATTTCACTTTTATAGCGAACAATTTTCTATCCCCTGTGTGAATTCCCACCATCACTAGTCATTGGAGAAATTATTGCGCAGAGCAGTAGAAGCCATAAACCGAAAAAAATAATAATACCTACAAATATTTGTTAATATTTTTATATATATATAACGTAACAATGTAAATGTTATTTAAAAATGCTTGTTATTCATTATATAGGATTTTTTCAGAGGCAGCTAGTAAAAAATTCAATGTGAATTAATGTCGTTATTATTTCTCCATTTCTTTGGAATTGTAGTCTTTTGTTGTAAATTTATTTGAATGTATAAAGTAGTTAAATAAAAAAAATAATAAGAAGAAAAATCATTGATGCTTGTTATTCAATGATTGCGGTCCGAGTGGGCAGGAAGGCAGCCACACGCCGCGTAGAAGGAGCTAACTGTAAAGCGAGGAACGCGCTCCTATCAGCCCATGATCGGAACCGCACAATGGGCGCCGAGTATGTTATACCATTCCCATTCGCCTGCTGGTACCCTGAGCTGGCCGCCGGCGGTGTAACTGTACACCCGGTGCCGGGCCCCTCGCAGCCACCGCACCGTAATGAATGGACGCTCTAATAGTGCAAACACTACGCCAGTAACGGCTAATTTGTACACCGTTTAACAACTGTCGGACCCCTGTGTTAGTTTCCGAGATACCGTCTCTGATAACCGGCTGAAGAGGCGAGATGGTGATTGTGCTCAACATCTGTATACACGTGTATCGAATGTACTTCAACACGATTATACTCTCCAACAGATTCTGTTCGATAGCACCAATCAATTGTATGAAGGAATCAAATCGTTTGGTTTGTAGGAAATTAATATTTAATTATTAATAGCTTTGGGGATCTTATTTAGCAATATTTGACATTTTAGAGGATCCATTAGAAAACCTATCTTTTCTCTAAAGAATTACATTGCTTTGATTTAAGGTTTTAATGTATTTTTTCAATACGAATCTAACAAAGATAACATCTTTGGAATAGTCCCGTATCCTCATATTATTGATCACGAATACCGCCTATTGAAGGTCGCTATTGAGCGCTTCGTGGTCCAGGAAAAGATTGAGGGAACCAGGACACGAAGGAGATCGCCTATGAGATGGAATGACCAGGTAAAACCGGCAGTAAATGCCTCATCGTAACTACACGGATGCATGAGGAAGGCAGCTAATAGACAGGAGTGGCAGCGTTTTGTGAAACTTGCTTCCAACATCCGAAGTGAGTCAAGACCACTTTATTAAGAATGACACCGACAAAGATAAAGGAGAACCTAAGAATGATTTTGCAACTTATGGAAAATAATTTGCTGGTTTTTAAATAGGTAAATAGACGGGAAGACAATGCCATAGGCAGTAAGTCGACTAATGCACGATGTGTATAAATAAAATAGTTTTCATTATTAAATCTTTATTCTATCGATGCCTTCCTTATAAATGTTTAGTAAATTTAGTTGGTTGAACTTCGCTGAGTTATATCAATACACCGACGTTTATTGTAAACGGAGCGTGTACCGGTCATGTTGAATATACTACCGATGGTCCTCGACGTCGTCTTAGCCTTTAAATTATATATGAAGGTAATATTCCGATGTACAATTCAGGAAGGCCGCTTGAAATATGAAAGGGATTTATCGCTAAGCCTGAGGTCACATGGGGACAGGGCTAACCAGGAATGACAACGTGTGGTCACTTCGTACATCACTAATAATATAATCATTCAATCGGCATTTACGTATCTTAACTTCTCAAATTGTAATATTGCTGCTTAACCACCGTTTTGCATTACAAATTTAATAACAATCTGAAATATGATGAACAATAACAGGAGAGAATATAGAAATTGGGATAAAAAAACTAATCATCTCAGGGATCCTTATTTGATACATCTTTTATAAAGGTTATTATATATATACAAATAAAAGCTAAAAGAATTATAGTATATATTTCTATTGAAATCATTTGGTTTGAATTTATATTCACCTGGACTGCAGCCAAGTTTATGTACGTTACAAATTATTATTGCGGTCTCAAGCTACAAAGAGCATGGCTAGAATCCTGTCCTTTTTTTGTTCTATAAGGCGACGAGACGAGCAAGGTATTCAACTGATCGCAAATTATACGTTTGCCTATAACAACGTGACTCTAGTTAAGATGATATACACAGCACCACATTGCGCTGATCACCATGAGACGTTAGGAATTAAATCTCGTTGCCCCAATAATTTCACTGGCCGCAGCACCCTTCAAACTGAAACACAGTAATGTTTGCAAAGAATTGTTTGTTGGCTGCAACGGGAGCTTTGGTACCTACCTTAATTGTCTCCGGGAACAGAGACCTACCATCAGTATGTCGAAGAAGACGGTAATGAGAGTCCACTGATTTGTAGATTTTGAGAATAAGACCACTACGAGAGCCGGGAAGGATGACATGAGAGGCACAAAACCCGGAACTCCTCGCACCGCTTTGTTTCCGCACCTTCGAAGTGATTCGAGGAAGTGAGAGGATGTGAGTATTGAAGATTTCTCTCTCGTTAAAGAATTTCTTTTAATATATGTTGTTAATAATAGCAGCGTCGTACGCGATGTATTAATAAAAGTATTTCTTTTGTGCTTTTGAACTGTAACACTATACGATTCTCCCAGTGGACGGAATCGAGACGTTATGGTCCCGAATTAGTCATTTGAACGCGTTGTATCGATAATTCACGCTTCACGGAATCGATGCCAGTAGGGTTTCTCTGGGCAGGCTTGAGGGATTTTTTTTTGGTGTGTGCTTTTTATTGGAAATTTTCCGTCGCTTAAACTTTGGTAACTTTAACTTTGCTAAGTCACCTGTGTACTCCTTTGGCCCTGATACCGTGTGACAGGTGGCCCATTATGATTGTATTACAAAATCATTATAATTTTTGAGTAAATTAAAGAATTAAAGAAATATTTGCACTACAATAATGTAGCTAAGTGTTTGTATTGTAACACAAAGGTAACTGGCTCCATTTCATGTGGCTAGTTCACTGGCAATTCCTTAAATTTAGGTTCTATTACTACTCTCACTATTATCTTTCTGCTTTTATGATACTATTATTTTCTTTTGGTATGAAAATTACTGTACTTAGTGAAATAATTAATACAGTTAATCTTACTGTAGTAGCTAATGAAATAATTATATCAATAATTTTTCTAGTGTCATCGCGTCGTTTTGGTGAGGTGACAGACGCAGTTATTTTTCATACAAAAACCTTTATAGTTCTTAGTTGTTAAGGGTTAATTGATGTTAATGTTACTGGCTTAGATAGAAATTTTAATATATTATTAATTTCTGGGAAATTCGCTGATAAGCTAGCTAC
The DNA here is from genome assembly GCA_018246255.1 of Pachliopta kotzebuea. Taxonomy (NCBI): domain Eukaryota; kingdom Metazoa; phylum Arthropoda; class Insecta; order Lepidoptera; family Papilionidae; genus Pachliopta; species Pachliopta kotzebuea. Next base: position 8,669 of record DWLS01003584.1, on the reverse strand, counting down.
TTCTGTAAAGTTATCGCCACTTTGGAAATATTTCGCACGACCCCGTTTGATCTCTTCGACTCCCGATAATCTGTACAAAGTGCGTCCATATGTCTGAGGAAAATGTATAAATATCTTCGTGCATCCGTGAAATAGAGACACTGTACACAGTGTGGACTTTCTATAGTGAATAAATAAACGGTTGTCACACGAAAGCGGAAACTAGATTCTGTAACAAATTCTTCGATAGAATTGTCAAGTTAGTTATAAGTTAGTACTGAGTTAGCCCAGAAAACTTCGCGTGGGCGGACGTAACGCTTAGCGTCAGAACTGATGGTTTACATTCATTGCCACTGTAAGGAATTTGAAAATCACATGTATCATACTTCGTAAATTTTCCACTAAATAAACGAACTTTATAAGGTATCTGTGTAGGTATGATTAAGGTATATATGATAAAATTTTATCGCCCATGTACTGTTTCAATATCCAGAAGGGGGAACAAGAAATAGCCATCAAATTTTATTATATTAATAAAGGAAGCAAAAATTAATCATCGAGATATAACCTATGTTATTAAAAAAACCCGTTACGTTGCTGCAAGCAGTGTTCATAAGTAATAAAACAACTGGATTGGTGTAGTAATGCAATTATACATCATTTTCTTACGGAGAAGTCCTAAGAAAAATGGAACGCTATTGTATCGTTCCTATCTGGATTAAAAAGGCGACAGAATGTCATCAACTACTAAATATAGAGTGATACATTGAGTTCCGTCAGGTTTCCGCATAGTCCACCGGTCGACAAACTTCAATAAAATTTATGTCTTCAGATTTTTTAACAACTTTTGAAACGAGAGATAACCTTGTAAAGTTTTAATCAAACACAGGTCCGGATTTAAATGCACTAAACTAGGAACTATTTATTAGTTTTTACTTTTAAATCGCATATAAATTGACAGAGTCAATAAAGAGTTAATCGTTTCTATGTTTCGCTTAACCTTAACACTTAGCCTACCAAATGGGAACAAATAGACAGCTCATCCAATTGGTGTCTAACTTGAAAACAATATAGTTGAAACGGTGAAGTTTCTGCGGAACACAAAGCTCGTCAACAAGCAAAAAACAGGAGGACTATTAGAGAGGTTGTCTATGGGCAGTTTCAGTGTCTCAGTTTGCCATCAGCTGCATTTCACATCAATAAATAGCAGAAGCTAACGGCCCGCTCTGACTAATGCGCGGTAGACGCGGAGCGAGGCTTAAGTGCATTCTATGTTGCTAAGTGGGGTCCGAATTGATGGGGGTCTCGCCACGTTTAAGATATAGATTTGTGTTTGCGTGTCGGTTAAGTCGGATGCAAATTTAGAGCTACCAACGGAACCGTGCGTTTTGCTACTTGCGATACTTCTAAGTGATTTCCCGTGTCCCGTGCTGAATGCCTCGTTTGATACATTTGATCTGTTTATAAATGATGAAGACTAAGCACATGTAGCGATAAATGGAGACTTTAGTTCTAAAATAGATAAAGCAATTGCTTTATCTATTCATCTATTGAGGAATAGATAAATTTACAGAGACTATAATTGAATTTTAACAATAAGATACAATAACCGTTATTTTTGACGTTGGCATGCTATTAAAGTTTTATTATTAAGACGGATATATCGTCTTGTTTATAACAAATGTAGGAAACGCCGCATTAAAAAAAATTGCAAATTTTAAGCTATCAGTTTAAAAAATTGTGAGAATGAATTGAACCTGAAACCATCAACGGTTAAAGGAAATGTACACCGACAGACACGACCCTCATTACGATATATCTAATGTCATTTCTAAACTTTCCTCTTAACCCACTGACGATGGAATCGGGTTACTTGGAGGCGTTGGATCGTTAGACTGCGGTGTTAATTTACACTTTAAAGTTTCATTAGGCCGTATCTCCTCCACGTTCCGCTGATAGGCCGTTACTGTTACTGTCTTCAACTTCACTGTTATGTATATAACCTACTTCATCTTTTATGTAGCTATATGATAATTTGTTAATGATAGAAGAAATTGTTTATATGCTCAATGCTTGCGTCTTCTAAGAGGATAATTCGTTTTACGCTTTTCTTTCTGCATCTAGTTATTACTTCTTTCTTTTCTAGCTTGGTTTATATATTTAGTACATTGTATTTTTTTAATAGAATCCTCTAATTTTTGACTTTCATTTTATATGTTCAGTAACAATGAGGCTGTGGATGGTGACGTATGCTCCCCTGGAATACGTCAGCTCTCATTTGATGATTGACGACACGACTGCAGTAGTAAAGGTTAATTTATAAAAGGACCACCCTTCGAATCAAGCAAGTTCATAAAATTCTATCAGCAATTGAATAGAATATGTTGTCGAGGATCGTCTCGAGGATCTCCGTGTTAAGTAATAACTTAGCCACTGCTACACGGAGAGAGTTAAACGCAAGTTTAACTACGATAGATATAAATTCGTTATGTATATTTTAAAGCAATTTATGATAATGTATTCATAATTGTATTCATTAATCTATTATCGGACTACTCACAAATTGTATTATATTATCCTGAAATATTCAACAATTTATTTATAAGGCTGACATATGGAAAAGATCTTCTCTGTCAATTTTTATCTTTAATTATCTTGTATTGCAGAAAAGTTTTATTTGAAGAGGTTATCGCAGGTCATCGAAGTGCCGAAAATCTCGTCAATTGTTGCGAGAACAAAAACGCCCCGGTAGCGCAAAGAAAAATTGCGCTCCTTTAAGTTGGACAAGCCCGGTCATATCTCACACACGCCCACGGCGGGGCGAGGGCGAGCGGCCACGGACAAATGACCGGCGATTCCTTACCGAGGGTCTGCTTAGATCCAACGCAGATTCGAGAATGAGTCGTTTGTAAGAACTGGCTCTGAAAAGGCCGGATTAGAGTGTGATTGTGCCGAGTTGAATGAGGAATGTTCCCAGTCCGCTGCTCTAATGCGCGTTCAGAATTCGAAAATGAATTTCTCCCGCTGCCGTTGGATGTGGCGAAGGGATTTGTTACGACAGGATTTAAATGTTTGTCAACCTAGATTTGTAAAGGAGGAGGAAACGTGAGGTAGTTACATGTTTGCAGTGGCTCAGCAAAAGTACTAGGAACCACTAGGAAAACAACAAGGATGTTGGAAAGGGCCAAATCCTTTAGCAGTAGTAGAGAGAAGCAAAAGTTTCACTTAGATCTTTAACTCGTAACAATAAATTGAACATAATAGGACCATTTTGAGGTTATTTTAATAGTTTTTGTAACTAACACAACTATAATCTTTTTATTCTTTATATCACATAGATATTCATAAAGAATCTAAAATTCGTAGTACTAAAATTTTTTACAAAGAAAAATATAATGAAGAAAGTTGTCTTCATCTGTGGACAGTAATAAACTGGTGATGATGACTGCTTTTTGAATTCTTTACATGATTTTTAAAGCTATTCTTCTGAATAAAGTTCTTATCGAAAAGCCAGGAAAGGTTATTTCCAAGGACATATGGAACAATCAAAATTCGGGACCGATGCTTCCGGTTAAAACTAAATCTAACTCGAGTGCCTTCCGAGAGCGTCGGCGAGCGGGATAACCTGCCTCCGCAGACTTTTTCTGTTTTTTTCCTTGAAGTTTAAAATTCCTTTGGACTCTAGAACTACAGTGATAGGGTTCACACTTGCATAACTTACACAACTACTACAACCATCAACTGCATTCACTCTTATTTAAATAAGGTAGTCGGTGCGTAAGAGGGACGGGTGTAGGTAGTGATGCGCGTGGAAGTGGGAGGTACTATGGCGATGTTGCCGCGCTTTAAGATAGTGTTTAACGGTTTATGTCGATAATTTAGTTTGTGAGATAGTCCGTTTGAATATATTCTAACGTTCTACATTTTATAGTATTCAATATTTTCTCACGCGAAACTTTGATTAAATACCGAATGGATGTGGTAATAAAATAAGTTTACTTTTTAGATAATAACTATAAGATAAAATACCTTTTTTAAATAACAAATTGATAATACTGCTGCTAAGCTGCCTCTAAAAAGTAGTGATAAAATACTCACGAGTGTAACACTTTATATTTCATCCAGTAGACGCCTGCTAAGCATAAGATTCACAGTTTATATAGTTATTTATCTTATATATCTTATATAGTTATTATATCTAACTGAAAATCATAAATAAATTGGATGTTATATTTTTTTATTCAATAAAGTGCTTTTAAATAAAGCTTGATGTATGTAATCATCATTATTTCTCCATGCTTACTGCAGATTTAAATTTTCTTCAATTTGTGGTAGCGGACGTTATAAGCTGCTGTTCCTAGAATTGTTATTTATAAGGCACGTAAAAAGTAAAATTATTGTGGAAATATACTATAAATAAGGCAACAAACGTTGTAATAAAAAAATGAAAAATGCAAAACTTTACTCAATTTAAACCAATACATCCCAGGCCTTCAAGAATAGAGCGTATCAATTCTTCCTTTAAGGTCGGCAACGCACACACGACTCTGCGGGTGTTTGACTGTGGATGGGCATCAGTTATTACATCATGTGTACTGTTCGCTAGTTTGCTGACCTTCTCTATAAAGAAAATGTTGTAATATCGATAACGATACATCGACATCCTTAAACGCCAGATGGCGCGGACAGCTCGCGGGCCGGCAACTCGGATTCGGTACGGGCGGAATTCTTCGCGTCGCCCGCGCCGGCGTGACGCGCGCCCGCCGCGGATGCCTCGCACTCATCGGAGGAGGAGGAGGGAGAGGGACTGGTACCTTAGCACCTTCACGAACGCGGCTGTCGCCCAACGTTTGATGTTTATTATTAACAAAATTAAGCTAACACTTGACCTCAATTCCAAACGCTGTTAAGCGACAATAACTCCGGAGATGGAGTATGCTCAAGCAGAACAGTCTCCTATTATTACTGCAAATTTACAAAATTAGTGTGATAGATAACTAGGTAGGTTTGAAAAACCTTACTACCACTATCCATACGTGGCCTTGAAAACGATTTGGAGACCTAATAGTTATAAGAAACTTTATTATATTTCAGTGATAGTTCAAGGCAATAGTGTAATGGTAAATTTTAACTTGCAACAGTAGACTATTGAATTACATATGAAGTCCGTTATGTTATTAATGTTACTTGCTGTTACTGTTTATTCTAGTTGCGGACGTTTTGTTTCTCAAAGCTTATCATCTATTTTGTTCTATTTTTATCTTTTTCCAAATGCCTGGATTTTAAAATTTAGGCAATTGATAGTACATTTAATTAGTAATGTCCAATACAAAAAATTTATTTCAGCGCCATCTATCTATTCATATTTGTATCATTACTTTTTATTTATATTTTAATATATAAATTAAAAGTATTGCTATTTTTTTATATTAGTACTAAATTGTTGTATTTATTATGTTTTAAAACTAAATGTCATTAGTTTGAAAGCAACCTCTGCTTTCAAACTAATGACATTAATCTTTTTCATTGATCATATACTAACTACTTGATGGTTATTATATATGTCGTATTAGGGTTACTGTTATATTTATTATTTTGTCTATTCATTTTAAGTTTAGAATTTCGTAGTAATTTATTATAATTTAAGAATCGGGTGTAAATTTAAATCGCTAGTGTTAATTGCGCATGCGCATTCGTCGAGTAAACAATATAAAATATCACGGGGCCGATGGCTTGCCGTCCTCATTTACACAGTTATGAAGTTCAAGATAATAGGCCAGATTTGGTGGTCGTGTAGAGGCGGTGGATTTTTAATGCCGGATCTAAAAGCTTTTCGTATTGTGAGTTTAAGTCTTATCATCCACTAATTTTCGGTGGCTTACGACGGCCGCTACTCACGGACGGATTGTCTCTTACTCCTGTTTTATCGGAGAAATTTGTGGTTCATTGTTTGGACGTTTAATTTGAAAAGGCCAATGTTAATTTATACTTCTGTGTTGTCTTTGAGGAATCCGTAGGCAGATGCAACGGGGCAATTACTTAAAATAAATTAGAAAGAGTATTTATGACACGTCATATTTAGTCGAAATTTTAGACTATTCATCGTTTACAAGTAATAAATTTAAAAGTATTATTGTATACCAAAATTACGTGCACAAGTTTTACAACAAACATGGGTGTAATACTTGTATTTGAATATCTATATTTAGTGTTATTTTACATATGTTTGATTGTTTCTAGTCGTGTTGTTAATCAAAATATTTCAACTGTTCCTTCCTAATATACTTTTTAACGTAATTTATTTATAGCTACTTCTTTAACTAAATTTGGTTGAAGAAAGTTAAAGGTCTGAATGATATGTAAAAAAATTATAAATTTATTAATTGATATAAACTTTATGATATATGGTTATAAATGTTGTAAGTAATATAAGAAACAAATTTCGTTTCAAAAACAAATAAATAATAGAAAATTTAAAGTACACTTTTATTTTTAAGTTGGTAGAGAAATAGAAAATATTTTACTTAGAAGTAAGTTGACAGTGGCCAAACAAAACAAGTTGGGATCAGCAGTAGCCCGCTGTTACGGTAGCGGGGTGCGTTTGTTCGAACATTAGCACCTCTAAAGGGCCCTGTGCACCGATATGGGCAAACAATAAAAATAGTTTTCTAATATTCACTAGGAAATAAATTAGAAAACAATAGAAAATCTATATCAGCCTTTTAATTTTATCTAGATTTTGTTATTATGAGTTTTTAATGACAATTTTTTTGGCGATAAAGTTATATTAATATTTTCAGATCAGTTTCTTAAGTCTTCGTTCTCATTGAAGAAACAGGCTGAAGACATATAATTATTTATATGTTATAAGAGTAAAATTTTTCTTTTAACCTTTTAATTTACTGTTTTTTTTTAAAGATACATTATATTTGATAAGGTCTCGTTGTAACAGTGTATCCAAAAAAGCAATGATACAAACACTACGTTATTCATACGATGATACATTTATTTTTATTTTTCTTTGCTGCTTTGTCGGCATAAGAGTCTGTGAGCCTGTGAGGGTTCATAAAACTATTTCAATCATCCATACTTTACCTCCTGGTCTATAGAATCCCGTCAGGCAAAAGTAACAGCGCCGTAGTAATACAAAAGTAACTTTCACGTAGCAGAACACAAACGTTCACGTAGCAGTCAGTATAAATGAAGTTTAAAGTAGATATGTTGTCTTTTTTTGTGTTTTCGAGAAATCAAAAAATCGTCCCACGTATGAGGAGCACGTAAACACGTAGGTACGGAGCGGCGAGCAGTTTACGATACAACCACAAAAACGGGCATTCAGGATGTCGTGTCCTCGTAGTAAAATATTTTTATTATTAAGACCATGATGTGCCCCAAGATACAGCAAAGTCCTCCGTGGTGCAGTGGTTAACTGCTCGTAACACCGAGCTCTCTGATAAGATTCCTAGGTTACATGTGGAGCTTGGTTGTAATAATTTAGCGAACCTCTCTAGATATCTACCAACTTCATATTGTAAACCTGTCGGCATATTAAAATCGCTGTGTTCCAGATGTATGACAGCTTGATTCTTAGAGTAAGCTTTCATCTTTGCCTCATTGTCACTTCAATACAATATAAAATTGAGGTTAAGTGTTAGTCCTTTATCTTAGCTTCAATCAGAGCTAACTTAATTTAAAGTAACACTACTTTATTCCACTGTAAGAGTTTAAGCAGGACGTTACTATCCAAAGCAGCGTTTGCAAGAGAGTGTTGAGAGTTTATCGTTTTAATAGATAAAATAATTATTACCTCAAGTAGGAGTCGGAAGGGATTTCCTTGTGAAAATAGGCTGGATTGGGGTTATTTCCGCTAAAGTTCCTCATCTGCACCACACGCAACTCCTCAGTTCCCAGTACAGTCTATCTGTTGTGTTTATCACACACGTTCATCTCGATTCGTGTGCGCTGCGCTCTCTTTGTCTGCTGAGGTTATGAGAGGATTTAGGAATTCGGCGATGGCTGGATGATTTAAATGGCCGCAATAGTCCACCGAGCCGTCTACAGTTAAATTTTCAACTTTTCAAGTCGTAACGTTCAATTCCCACGTAATAATTTCAACCGTGTACTCAAAATGAAATAATTGGTTTTTACTTTATTATCATCAAGACCTCTCTCAAGGAATATAACTTAACCTATTTCGATATGTAGTTATAATTATATTGTCATATGAACACAGGGATGATGATAAGGAGGAACGAAAAGAAACAATATTTACATTTCTTCAAACGACCGGGAAAGAAGGTGATTAATAACGATGAGGAGATGAATGACGAAGTAGATAATGCGATTAGCTTTATCTATAATTAGGGAACTATAATTTATTTAGTCTCAAACTGTGCCATGTAAGGGGTACTACGTAGACAAACTTTCGAGAATGAAAAAACCAAAGCTGTAAGACAGTACAGTAATACCTACTATTTACTATCAAAGGCTGGATCTCTATAACTCTAGTTGTAAAGTTCCGGTTAAGCTCACAGCTTCAAGAAAACCATATAGGAATGATGCCATGGCGTTGGGTAGGTGTGAAATAAGTTAAACAGTTTTTGTCAACTCCCTATTACAAATATTATTTAAAAATATAATTAAGCAGTGTTAATGTTCAGCACTTACATGTGAGAGTTGATTTACCCTCT
>DWLS01003583.1:0-15452 GCA_018246255.1 Pachliopta kotzebuea | reverse complement strand
TGCAGATAGTGATCTTTGACAAGTTTTTTAAACGATTTAATACTTTCACTACATCGAATAGAGGGAGGTAAGGAGTTGTATAGCTTCACAGCGTACACAGTAAAAGATTTTGAGTAGAAAGAAGAAGTGTGTGGAGGAATGAAAAGAGAAAAGTTTGTACCAGAACGCAAGGTATACAATCTTAACTAATGGGATAATGTTATGGGCAAGCGTAACACTTACAATCAGGTGAATGCCTTACTCGTCGATTAGTCGAATAAAAGATGTATACCATCTTAACCAGTGTTGCGTTATGGGCAAGCGTATCACTTACAATCAGGTGAGTAAAAACGTAGTGCGGTGTGAAAACGCTACAAAGGGTAGGGGCGTTACGCACTTTCCCGCGTACTCGCGGCCACGTGCGCGCCTCCACTGCGCCGTGACCGCACATTTGTTCCCGGCTCTACTTACATACGAGCGTTTCAATCATTCAACCGGCGGCACCCGGCCGGGATGCACGTGGAACCCTACCCAAGCAGAATTAAACTGCAGAACCAGAACACTAAACTATTTAAATTTAACGAAAATTTTCACCAGAAATAACAAATACTTTTATTGGTAGGTTTGCAGTGCGACTGAGATGGTTTTCGGGTTCGCGAGATTTGAGGGTGGGGGTCTTCAAGTGAGCCCGGTCGGATGACAAGTACGAAGTGGTCTCGTATTTTGTCGCAGCATACTGTCTATGCTGGGGAGAGGAATAGCTCTCCCAAGATGTACTTAATGTACTCAATGCAGGGAGGCACCGGTGAGTTCCGTAGGAGATCCCGGGATCTTCCTCAATATCCTGAACTTCCCACCAAAAGCATCGTAACGTTTGAAGATTTTGATGATTGCTAGTAAAATTACTGGGGTAACGCGAGTCAACATTTTACATCTGTACGATGAGTATCACCTTAACCAGCGCCTCGTTGTTATAGTGTATCACTTACCATTAGGTGAATTCTTTGCCCGTCTCGACGAAAAAAAAAATCAACAAAATATTAGTATCTATTATTGAATTTAATCTTCGCTAATTTTGAGGATATTTTCCGAAATCGCCACGAATAAGATGTTGGATACACAGCGCAGTTTGTTTACTTCGTCTTCCTAGAATTGGTCTTAGTTGCTTCATTGCTAGAAATATTGGACATTGTAAACCTCTTCCTTTGAAGAGACGGGTCAGAACGTCCCCTCTGCTTTTTCATAGGCACTTCAACGAATGTTTATGCATTCATTTAAAATATTAAAACATTTTACTACTTTACTTTTTTTTATTTTACAACAGCAAAGACCTATTCGTTGGGGTATTCCAAATATTCCTACGAATAGGTCTTGTCAGAATGTTATCAAGGCTAAAAAGTATCCATTATGTATTAAAGTGTAAGAGGTCCCACACAAAACCTCACGGGACCAAGCCGACCATCTGCTGGTGGTGCGCCTTGCAATTAACAAGCAAAGCTCTGGATCCTCAACAACTCGCATTGATTCAGTGTGGTAGAAGATGGCTTAAATCCCACCACTCTTGGGGGAGGCCCACATCCAGCAATCGACGTCTATGGGCTGATGATGATGATATGATCGATTATATGAAAGTGATATTACTAGCTTTTTTACAGTTACGTTCCCAGTATTACGGATATTGGATTAAAACGGCAATCCTGGAGGTATTGATCATAAATATTATTAAAAGGATATCGCGGTTGTGATGACAATTTTTAAGGATGAAAGAGACAGTTTCAAATATAATCCCTTTTTCGTTTTCTCATATCAATAAATTGCTGTAGACAAGCTAAACAAACACAGTAAGTTATAATTCCTAAACAGAGTATCGTTAAGCTCGTTGCTAATTCCTGGAAACTAAGTCCTTGTCCCCAGCAGCTTGCGTACCTTCGTATTCCCAACAACGACCGCCAGCACGTATAATCGGGTACATTTGTAAGAACAATAGCATAATTAAAAATTTAATGCGGCAAGTCGCACCGGTGCGCAATCCAACGCCCCACAGCATCCGTGCTCCCGCTTACGATCGAAAAGATTTTTAACGATTTATTTCACGATAACTTAACATCTGTACTAAACACAATACGTGTACAATCATAAAAATTGCTCATCCATAAACGCTCATAATAATAATATGCATTACCGAACAACTTGCCAATCTACTGTCAGCTCTATCACGTACGACATAAAGTCCATAATCCAGTAGAGCTCAACCGATTCATTAGTGATTTGAATGAAAGGGTTGGCAAATCCAAGTTCTATTGTTAATAGTCACGCGTCAACTTAGTATTAAATATAATTACGCATTATACTTCAGTTAGAATAGAAATAAAACGTTCGGGCGCTGAATGGAACAGTGGGAAGGCTGGTATTCCTCAGGGCTACCTGGCTATCAGAGATCCAGATGTATACATACAAATAAAATTATGAAAAGATTTGCTTCAAACAATCGTTACTTTTTAGTTTAGATATCTATTCGATCTGATGGTAAGTGATACGCTTGCCCATAACAACGCGGCACTTGTTAAGATGATATACACAGCTACATGTTGCGCTCGTCGCCTTGAGACGTAAAGAATTAAGTCTCATTACTACAGTAATTTCACTAGCAGAACCCTTCAAACCGGAACACATTGTTGCATTTTAATATTCGGCGGCAGAATTAGAAGCTGCTGTGGTACCTACGTAGACGGTTTCCGGCAAAAGAGACCTACTATCAGTAGCAAAAAAAAGTATATTCTTTTGTGTATATTTCTATAAACTATTTATTAATGAATAAGTAATTATTACAAAAGTATTAAAGTTACCCTATCGTTGTAACTTTAAGATATATATGCAAAAAAAGTAAAGGTATAATGAAAAATTCTCACTGCGATCCGTTTGATGGTAACCTGACAACAAAAAATATATAGTTATGAATATTGTATAAACACCAATAGTATATTTAATAATTTTTGGTTTTTCTAAGGTCGGCTGGTGAAGGGTTTTATGAAAACTTGGTTAACCACCACTCTCGTAAAGTTGTACTGGCAGATCTCCGTTAAAGGAAAACGTCTAGGTAAGTACCACCGTAGATTTTATTTCTACCGCCAAATAGTAATGTGCAAGCATTACTGTGTTCCGGTTTGAAGGGTGCTGTATACTAACTTAACACCTTAAATTCCGAAGCGACGAGCGCAATTTGGTGCTGTGTACCATCTTAACCAGCACCATGTTGTTATGGGCAAGCATATCACTTAACATCAGGTGAAGGCTGTGCTTGTCTCGTCGCTTAATCACATAAATAAATTAAAAGTTAATGTGCTGTTAACACATGAGAGTCACTTTACTATCTATAGCATTTCCAACATTATTGGTCCTACGTCCTTCAAGGTCCTTGTGAAAATTATTCATTAACCCCCCTCCCCACTAAACAAAAAAATACAAAACAATAAAAGCTATTTTTTAAAAAATTCAGACTCCTGCCCTAAATGACGACTCTTTTACCTACGCCCCACTTTTAGAAACACTGATCTATAACCACATTGTGACATAAAGTCATATAAAATTGAGGTCCAGTTAATCTTATAAAGTGAAACTGTTTTGTGTAACGGCCAAGAAAAAGTCAAAGTGACACTTTGACTTATAATTCGGGTGGCACGAAAATCAAAGTGAAACTTTAATAAAGCGTAGACAAACATTGCCAAAGGGCTGCCAAGTAATGTGATTAAGCTGCCCACCATAAAAAGGCGCAAACAGCGGCGCTCCTCAGACGTCTCGTTATTTCGATTCTAATTATGTTTAATGTCCCTGTTATTTTTTTTTTGAGTTTTAATGCGCACCCGCTATAAAAAGATAATCACAAAAATAATTGAAACGAAATAATAAAGGGAGCAAGGAATGGGGGAGCGAGGGGAGGCGATTAATGACGGCTGAGAGGGGCGAGGGGCAGGGTGGAGGGGGTCAGATAGTCGGCGCATTACGACCTAAATAATCAACATAATTACACTTTTTACCCCCCGTTTCCCCCTTTACCATCTAACCGAGAGTCCATTTGAAAAGGCCTAAAACTGCCCCAATTTAATATCATTGTAATATTTTGTGTTTGTCGCGGTAAATCATTTCATATATAGACAAAGTTAAAACTTGGACAATGATAAACAATGATTAATTTTTCACATCAACCTGTAATGGGCAAATATGGTGGGATAAGGCCCAAATCCCCCAAATATTGAGAGACGCCTATGTCCAGCTGTGGACGTGTATCTGTTGATGATGATTAAGAGAAAGGTATACTGTATAGTACAAATTTGAAAATGTATAAAGATATAACTACATGATTCCAAACTTCGTAAGTTTTTATTTATGTTTTCTGTCCGTAAATATACAGATACTAATACTTTAGAAAAAGGCTATAGATTTATACATTTTGAACGGAAACCAGAGTAAATTTAGAAAGGGTGTAGGGAGTCTCAGACAACAGCTCACGGGAACCCAGCCAAACTCATATGCTCGTGGTGCACCCTGCTAATCACCAAATACATTTGGTCAGCGTAATGGGAGAAGGTCCAAATCCAAAGATCCAAATTTTTTGAAGGAAGTTTATGTTCAGCAGTGGACCTAAATCGACTGATAATGATAATAGTTTAAGTTACTAGTGTGATGGAGGTAGGACCGATCGTGATGGAAATGTTTAGAAAAAGCGTGTCCAACAGTGGACTTCTATTAATTGATGATCTTGACGAATACTTAAGTAAACTGTCTTGATTGCTGAATAAAAGCTTTTCACAAGGAATAGCAATTAGATGGTGTCCACGTTAACCGAAGTAGTCGCCAATTGTTAATCATCTCCACCTGTTGTAATTTTTGCAGAAGTGACTAAACCACAGCCACTTCAGTTATTATTATATGTATATATCAATTATTGTATAACCCGCCGCAATTTTACGGTTAAAAGAAAATAATTTAACTTACATCACTTATTTCAAAAGTTTATTTTAACCTCTCAAAATAAGTAAAGCGAGAGTTTCTCGAAGGAATCAGTATATAATTAAAGATAATGAGACGCCATTCAGACGTCCGTCTGAGTCCTTTTGTAACACGGAGCTACGAACATATAACGTTGATATTAAATCAGTATCATCAATTTTTTTTTATTTTTCTCTACAATCCAAAATATGTTTGTATCCAAAATATGTATATTTATTAGTCATAAGATAACTAGAAATACATTTTTAAAATAATATATAAAAATAGCTACTTAGGTCTGTGTTAAAAATAAGTAAAATAATTATATTCTTCGTTAAATTTACAATCTTACCATACACATAGTATGAAAGTAAAATATAAATAAATATAGAAATACACTTAAGAAAAGAAATAGCATTAAACAATAATATGTAGCTGGAAACTAAGGCAAATACGGACTCTGATTTACAGCGTCAGTGGAAAAAGATATACAAAATAAAACAGCAGATACTTCTTTTTCTGTCCAATTATCTTTTTTGATACTAATTTGAAATATCAATCGTACTTTTTTGTTAAGTCTTGATAGTAATTACCAATTGAAGAATTATAAGAACATCATCATCTGAAACTATGGACGTCCAATATCGATGATTACAAGTTTATTAAAGCTCATTTTGATAAAAGAGAAGTAAATGTATCAAGATTTGAGGTTAGTTTTTATATAGAATTATAGTATAGTAGTAACAAATAACCTTAAAATCAGTTTGATGTTTAGTTAAATAAATTATTCGTAGCTCCGTGTCGTTTCTCCGGCCGGACTAAGACAGAGATCTCCAAATGAAGGATTTAATCCAGTTATTTCGTAGTTATCCTTTCCTTTTTATTTGCAAATTCAACACGAAATTTAATTGTTGATGAAGCCAATTATTCATCGCCCTACAAAATTTGACCTGTTTTTGGGAGACCAAGATTTACGGACAGATACTCGACCATCTTATTTTAGTGATAGCCTGTAATAGTAGTCTTTCGGGTCTTATTATATACTGATGTGTATGACTAGCAATAATTAGTTTTAAAGTTTTTTACTAACAAAAACAAAAGAAGTGTACAATATTCTGTCTATAGATAATAAAGTTTTCATAACAAAACTACTTTTTAATATTTTGCATAAATTACTCCAGTGAAGGCTAATGAGTAGGATTTATTGTTTGTGCTATATATGATTTATTATATTCTGATACAATATAAATTAATAAGACAATCATACACTTAAAAACAGCGACCTAAAACCAGCGGACCCCTAAAACACGAACAATAGCGAAATGGACGCGTTACGATATTATTGGTCATAAAAGTTAAAAATCGCGGTACCAATCGTAAACCCGCTGTAGAGTTGTAATTTTCAACGGACGAGAGGAAAAAAAAATAGACCATTTGAAATTAAATTCGCTAATGACTAAGACCATTAACTTAATCATTTTAATTAGAACTTGGCGTTCTCTTGCGCTTTTGTGCGGTGTTTTTTGTGCGCGCGATACGCGCATGTAGTGGCCGATATCGAGGAACACTAATGGCGGAGTTTGCAGCGATTTATAATATTTTATCTTGAATTTAAAACGATTATATTCATAAGTTTTATAAAACATATTCAACGTTAAGATATTTAATAATTTTTCTTCCAAAACTTTAATAACAAAGTCTACTAGAGACGCAAGTACACCGAACGTCGTACGCAATAAGCGCAGAGTGGCACAACCGACGACCTTGTGAAGATCGCACGAATTCTTTGGATGCAATTGACAATGGACCAGTTGATCAATAGGCTACTGTTAAATATAATCTTATTATGTTTAACTGTGGACGGCGAC
The DNA here is from genome assembly GCA_018246255.1 of Pachliopta kotzebuea. Taxonomy (NCBI): domain Eukaryota; kingdom Metazoa; phylum Arthropoda; class Insecta; order Lepidoptera; family Papilionidae; genus Pachliopta; species Pachliopta kotzebuea. Next base: position 8,619 of record DWLS01003583.1, on the reverse strand, counting down.
AGGCAGAATTGATGGTCTTGACTACAGAGATACATTTATAAACAGAGAAGTTCATCAAATCAAAGCATGTACATATGCTATTTCCTCTTATACATACTTCTCTTTAAAGTAAGGTCCATTGAAGATGATCCCTATGTTATTGAAAAGCGTATTTAAAAGCAGGTAGAATATAAATTTCGTTATAAAATTTCAATCGTAAGGAAAGGAAGTAGGCACTAATAATTTTCAACTTTATTATATTTCATTTTACGCTGTTTTGATATAAGTTATGTAACAATAAAAACACGGTATGATATAGAAATGACCCGGAGGATATGTAATAATTTTATATCCTGTCAACACCAAGTATTTGATTTGATTGAATAATTCGCAAAATCTCCGCATTGTATACATACTTATATATAGAACAGAAAATGAATTTTCCCGAGCATACTATCTTTAAGGTCACAACATATACAAGTACTATATATATTTTGGATTTTGAAATGTAGACTACACTTTGTCTCAAATGCAAAAGTACTGCAAAGAAACTTCAAATGACGGCTGTCGACTGTCAAGCAGAGGAATATATATTTCGACCAAATATAGAAGGGATCTCTTTTCCATTTTCCAAAACTGGTTTTGGATATGAAAAAATTCGGAATACGAGTATCTGGAAGACAACAAAGAATGGGTTTCAATGACATAAGTGATAAATCACGCTTTAATTATTTTAACTTAACACATGGTACAAGTTCCAAAAAGTTTATTCCAAATGTTCTCTCAACTTCAATTTGAATGTAACGATTAATTGCTGTGGTATACTTTTTAGTAAAAAATTATAAAGCCTAGGTTCACTTTACTCCATCTATAATCCAGGGGAAACCCTCATGGTTTTACAGGGAAGGGACGAAGGTTATGTGAGACTCTTACTCACTAAAACCCCTAGGAAGTCCATCTCGACTCGTGTTTTTTCTCCATACTTTCACCATGCTCTAGAATAGCGTTCGGTAACCTGCCCACGAGCCATATGGGGCTATTTGGATGTGAACCTAACTTGCAAATATTATTTTATTAAAACAAAAAATTAAATCGATTGTAGGATTTTTTCGGTGAAAAAGCACTACTTATGCTTTACATAAATATCAATTCTTTAATAAATAATTTTTGCCAAAAAAAGTTTAGGTTTACAAGAAAAATTTTAAGCTTTTAAAAAACTATGAAATTTTGTTAATTCTTCTTCGTCTTAAAAGACATATGAAGTGTCTTATGTAATGTATTGTATATCTGTTTATATAATATAATATTGCTATAATGATTAGTATGTTGTCGAAGACCACATGAATAGATACTACGGTAGTTACTAATCCTATCTCCATAACATAATACACAAACTTTATAAGTTAAATGTAAAGATGATGAGAGCATTTCTTACCGTCTTGTTAAAGTCTATCTAGATATTATGTTCTGGAGAAATCTCTAGAAATATTAACATATATAATTATTTATAACATAACTATCATCATCAACATTTCAACCGATGTATGTATGTATTTTAACATAATATATAACTACAAAGATAAAGAATGATGAAATCTTTAACACAAGATCTTATTATAGTTACTTTACTGGTATATGAAAAAATTTTTATATGATAATACATGTCTAAGAGGTTAAAATTTCGTTAATGTTGGTTATAACCTAATAAAATTAGCATTAATTTACTTGTAATAAAAATTCACTTAAATAACAATCAAAGTAATATTTAAACTTTAACAATATAACAATTCAAATATTGATTATATTTAAACATTCAAAATATCATTAACTTGAACAACAGTTACAAGTTAAATGAAAGTTAATCGACGCAAAGTTAGTTTTAAAGATGTTCGATTGTCTTTAGTACGGTTATTACCGCAAGTAACAGTTACACGTAACCATGGTCGGTTTAATTAGTTATTAATATTTAATGTCAACGTCCACACAAATGAGGTATTAATTAGTGCTTAATTAGTCGCGTTATCATTGCGTGAGCAGACTGACGGAGGCGGTGCAGGGAAAAAACATAGTGCAGCGTTTTTTGAAAAGAATGCGATTTAAAATATAATTTTATGTTACAGAAGGAGAGGGAGAGGGAGATTTAACAAGTTAACAGAAGAAGAGAAGAGAGTTACATAAAGATTGAATTGAAACCTCGGTTGTCGTTCTCAACGTTTGGGAGTGATTGCGATCTTCATTACAAAAACAATTAGTATTACTTAATCTTACTTGAAATTTTGATACTTAGATAAACCTTATGACACTGTTAAACGAATCTTCGATTGTAAGATATAAAAGCTTGTGTTAGGGGTGTAAGGGATCTCACAACAATTTACGGGACACAAGTTAACCTCACCTGCTCGACAGACGAGGCTCTGGCTCCCCACCAATCAGTATTAGGCTTGCGTGGTGGGAAATGGTCTAAATCCTATAAATATTGGGGTACACTTATGTCCAGCATTGGACGTCTATCGGCTGATGATGATGATGATAAAAAGTTGATAAAATATAGACTAAGCATTAAGAGCTTTAGTTGCGGGTATTCAGATACCACCGAAAGAGTTAAGTTGTTTAATCTGTAATAGTCTAACGTTTAAAGTAAATTCCTACCAGCAAACATTACTGTGTTACGATTTGAAGGTAGTAGTAAGTGAAATGACTGTGATAACGAGATTTAACATCTCGTGTTATTGCGACGAGCGCATTGTGGTGCTGTGTATAACATCTTTAGTAGCGCCACGTTGTAGTGAACAAGCGTATCGCTTACCATCAGGTGAATGCCTCGCAAGTTACTTCGTCAATTAAATAGAAAAAATAATATTAAGTGGTTTTGACAAGAGATATAAGAAGACATTAGACACTGAGCTTTTGTGTAGAAGACACTATACTGTTGTTATGGCAAAAGATTTACCATATGAGGAAAACACCTGTAAAAGGTAAAGCCGATATGCTGCGGATACAGTTAAGTAAAATGGTGAAATCTAACTTTTTTTTAAATGAAAAGGTTAATGCTTAACCACAATCCCACTTGGTGAATAACGATGTGGTGGTAAAGCGCATTATCTTAGTAGAATCCTATTCCCTCTTTTTTGAAGACGCTGACATATTTGTACTGACGACAAATTGTTTCACTACTTTGCTGTTCTTATTAGAAATGAGGAGTTTGCTCCTTATTGTTAGAAAACCTTAAACTTTACTTTTATTTCTATTTGCAGGGTGACGTTACTAGTAATATTACTGGAGTAACGAAGTTTACTATCGTGAATTTAAGGCAATAGGCGTAGTGTGGAACTGTGAACATTATATTGGTATCTAGCTCCTTATTCTTTTTGACGTTCATAACTTTCTTTATTTATTCGACGAGGTGACGAGACGGGCAAGGTTTCACCTGTTAGTAAGTGATCCCTTGCCTATAACAACGCAGCTCTGGTTAGGTTGGTATACACAACAAAGTATTTACTAAATGTGACATATTTTTCGTTCTCAATTGTGTATATAGTAGCCCGTTGTATTCGCAGCTAAAAATAAATAAAAAACCTAAAATTAATAAATTCATAACGTTGTTACCGTAGCTATATATATATCAGCTAATAAGTAAGAATACCGACATCTTATTCTGCACGTACGCACGCTAAGAATGGGAAAATATTAGTAGGATATATAAATACATATCTATATATTTATATATGTATGGGCAAATTGTTATTGTAATTATCATACAAAACTGCTATTTTGTATACTTTTTATACTTGGTAATAAAAACCTTCGCGCTCCTTATTCAAAGATTGAGATCTTTGGTTGTCAGCCGCCGATTGATCCTGAGCTGCCCGCATCCAGCTGCTTCCTGCGACCTTCACCAGATCATCGGTCCAAAAAACAATTGTACGACAGGATTTTATTGTTTTCGTATCAACTATAAAAAAATTTACAACGAATAAATGCTTTTATTACCTTGTATAATTATACAGTAAATATTAATATGTTTACTGTACATTGGAATACTTTAATTTGTATGAAACGACGCGATGTCATTAAATGTTCTTTTTATATCGATGTATTGATGTATTAATAATTTTAGTGTACATTAAGGTTTCTAAAGATCCCATGGAGTTGCGTGAATAAGAATCACGATAATGATAATATAAGTATGCTTACGATAGCTCCTAGATTCAACGTGCCCTTCATTCGAATGCGACACATATGGATTTTCATTTTTCATAAAGGCTGTGATTGCAATGGCCTCTGAAAGAAGAGAAAAATAGAAATTTGTGAGACGCAACCTTTAACTTATCATTTGGAAGTTTACTCTGGTTAAGGTACGATTGTTAACATAGTATATGGTAGAAGTAATCAACTCGACTTCTAAAGCTAATAAACCTTAAGGGTGGAAATGTAAGTAAGGAAGCTAAACCTTTTAATTTTTGTTTATATATTTATAAGGTCAGTGAACTGCCGTAAGCTGATGTTGATATATTTTGTTTTCTTTATAGAGAAGCCAAAAATAATATATTACACCTGGTCAAATAATAGACAATTGATGGCTTGAAAAAGTGTACACTCCAAGGATCTTATAATCTAAGTAAGTTAAAGTTGTATAGAAATTTTTATATCGTGAACTTTGGAAATGGTAATTGTCTTCAGCCTTTTATAGCATGAATTCCTTGTCTTTTTCAGAAATACAAAAGTGAAGAAATTTTGAAAGACGGCGTACATCATCACATGCGATATGTTTGATAAGAAGGAAATAAACAGAATGAAAGCAAGAACTGGTATGAGAGAACTAGGGCCTGACCAAATACACGTAAGAGAATGCTGTATTAAACAAAAATAGATGAACTTGTTCCATTGTAGTTAAAGAATCTGTAAAGTTATTTGGACTTAACAGACACTTCCTTTTCTATGTTGCAGCTTCTGGGGTTATTATACCATGATAATCGCTAAATTTAATCAATAAACCAGTCTAGGAAGAAACTTCTCATATTTTTGTTCATACTTTTATGTTGTTTAATCAAATAACACAGCCGGGTAAATATTAGTAATAGCATTTATTTATAATGTTGATCGTGTGTTGGTATAGAACAAGGGTCTGTGACCTGCGGCTCTTTAGACGTGAACCTGAGGCTCTTTGGTTCCACACACAAATGAACTGTTTATTTTGAAAGTGGTGTAAGTCTATTTTTGCGAAAAATGAGCTATCACGTAATTCATGCTTAATTTAATTGAATTTTTTTATGTAATACTAGACCGTGTTTGATTTCTCAAAAAATCCCATGTTTTGTACAACTTAAAATCGGTCGGTAAATGAAATTGCATATGATTTGCTTGTATTTTTAAATCAACAAATATAGTAACCTTTAATTTTCTCGAAACAAAAGAAAATGGACTTATACCATATAAATTTTTATTATAAAAAAATGCGTCTTTTAGAAACTATGAAATTTTGTAAATTTAAATTTTTGACTCTTCTGGCTTAAAGGTTGCTTATCCCTTGTATAGATCATACCCAAAAAATTTAAAACATTTCCTTATACACGTAAAGATTGATTACGTCACAAGGTTAACAATTTATATCATAATTTACTCTTTTTTATTTTAATTATGATTCTTATGTATCCTTCAACAACGAACAAATCATTCGGCCTTATAATATATATGTATAAACTATTAAAACGAACCGTAATTAAAAAAAACCTAAATTGCTACTAATATAATATATACTCTGTCTAAAACATTATGATATTATCTCTAATGAAGCGTATTTTCTTAATTACATTAGGTTTTATTTGGAAAATCACATTCAATATTACAACCTTGCGGTTAATCGTGAGAGCAGATAAGGAAATATATAATGGAGGCTTGATTAGACTGTTTATTGTATCCGCGTACGAATCGATCATTATTTGGTATTTTATGTCATTATTTCCCCCCCCCCTCTCCCCTCCCTCTCCCTCCAGTAAGAGCCAGTTTAATTATAATATATATTTATATATTCATAATTACATATACTATGTTAAGTATGTTGAGAAGTGATGACGAAAATCCATTTGTTATTGATCATCATCATCAGCCGATAAACGCACACTGCTGCATGAGCCTCCCCCAAATATCTGCGCTCCTGTTGATCCCGTGCTATCTGCATCCAGCGGATTCCCGTGACCTTCACCAGATCGATGGTCCACTTTTACGGTATATGGTACCATCACGTGAACGCCTTGCTTATCTATAGACAATATTAGAAGAGCTCCAAACAAAGAAGTTATCAGGAGACTGTTGAATGGGAACTATATGAAATCACAGGAGTAGTTTGTCTTATCTGTTGTATCATTATTTATGTACTTTCATATTTTTGTATGTATATGTCTATACCTCCTTTTGTACTTATATCTTCTTGAATTGTATTTACATGTATAAGTATATGTATGTATCAAATAATGACAGTATTATTATTCTGGTTAAATATATCTTTCACACTTCACCTACTACATCATCTTCCACCTCCTAGGTTGACTGGCAGAGAATGCCTGTAGGCATTAAGTCCGCCTATTGTACCCTATTTTAAGGTATTGCAATAAAGTTTTTTTTAAATAAAATAAAAAAAGACTATAGAATAAAAAAAATAACTAGTTAAGTCTAATATTTTTTTTAACCTGCTGTCAAAGATAACTCACGCCGCGCATGCGTGGACCACACAACGTCAACGGATGATCGCTTGCGGAAATATTCAAATGAGGACGTTATCAAAGCCGTGATCCAATAACACAACAATTGAGACGGCTCCTCGCCGCCGCGTCACCTCGCCTGGACCTCATTCTACCTCATATCCACTACTACAACTGTTGCTACCTGTATCTACAAGTATCAATGACGATGTAAGATCCTATACCTCCGTGTACTGGTAAACGTTGTAAGGACCGAGCCATATTTCAAATCGCGTGGCTATAAACCTATCAGGTCAAGTCGTGATAGCGAAGTGGTTTGTTCGCCGACTTCCCACTCTGAAGGTACCGGATTCGAATCCGACCTGCACTAATAAATTTTTCAATTTACGTGCAGTTAGTATAACAACTAACATCACTTGGTTTAAGGCATGTATCAAATCATCCCACTATTTGGGAAAGCCTATGTCCAGCAGTGGAAATCTATCATCTGATGATCACTATCATACCTCTCATTTATTGAAAATTAAACAAGGTAGTTAGTGTATCAAGCCAACTTATTTCGTAGTTCAAGCAAGTGTGAAGTAATAAGTGTAAGGTTCTTCCGGAGTCGAAGAGCCAGTGGTGCCTCGGTTGCTGCAGCCGTCTATAGGCTACGGTAACTGCTTACCATCAGGCAGGCAGTATGCTTGTTTGCCACCTTAGTGGTAAAAAAAAAACAACTTTCTTCCCATGTCTGTCTTCCAAGTTAATATCAGCGGAATCATACGACTTGATTCCTTAAATATTATGATCCTTAACAAGTATTAGGAAATTGGCGGTAGTTAATAAAAGACTCTTTTCTTGGATTGTATTTACTTCTTCACAATATAACAACACACAGAGACGTTCGTAACGAGTTACAGACTTCTTTCGATGCAAAGTGAGAGTGAGTCCAAAATCCACAGTTTTGCCTTTTATACAATGAAATATCAGCTCACGTAGTAGTGTACAATAATCAAAACAACTATATCATTATTATGCATTTTGTTTAAGTTATGTATTAATTAGTATTAGACTTTAAAAATAATATTCTCAACTACTAAATTCATTTTAGAATGAAATATAAACAATACAAAAGCATATAGAAATTCATTCTAGTTCTTTTTGTATGAGTCAATAGAATTGCTGTTTTTCCAACAAACTAATAATTTGTAATTTTTCCTTATTATCTAACATAACCATACATTGTTTGCCACCTCCGTAGTACAATATAAAAAAAGAGAAATTTTACACAAACGCTCAATAACTTTAGTAAATATCTTAAGTTAATTTCTCTCCAAAAATTTCAAAGTACTCACCGTTTACCTTACAAGATATAAGCGCAACTTTAATTTATTTTCATTGGCGAGACATTTGTTTCTGTTAAACAAATGTTATTTCAAACTGAATACAAATTAATACTTATTTTGGTAGTTAAGTAATCTGAGGTTTAGTTATAAGATGAAGTTATGTGATGTGTTAAATTCATTAGTTCTTCATCAGCCGATATACGAGTACGTCCTCTGCTGGACACAGGCCTCTTCCTATAGCGGAGGTTTGAGCCGTCTCTCACCACGCTGGCCCAATGCGGCTTCGTGAAGAGCCAGAGCCTCGTTTGTTGATCAGCAGGCTGCACCACGACCAGGTAAGGCTCGTTTGAGTCCCTTGAGATGTCATGTTAAAGCCCTTATACCCCTTTCATTTATTTCATTAGTTACAACTGCTTTCAAACCGGAATACAGTAGTGTTTGCAAACTAGCACCAGGACATACTCTTTAGCGTCATCTTTAATGGTCTCCAGTAAAATAAATATGATATGAAGAGAATAAAGAAGTACGCTAAAAAATTTTTTATAATTTTTATCTACTAATAGCAAAAGACGATAATTATGATACCTGCTAATTATTTTTGTTTCTTGTAACAG
>DWLS01003582.1:0-15453 GCA_018246255.1 Pachliopta kotzebuea | reverse complement strand
TTTTTTTAATCTAGATAAAAACAATCGGTCAAACAATTCATTGAGTTCCGATAGAAAAACTAATGATGCTATAAACATTTGTAATATTTTAATAATACATAGTATTCAAACAAACTAAATAAAATTAGGGTTTTACCTTCTCCCAAAAAAGCTGTGCAAATTGATATAAATACTATTAACAAAGAATCGCCCCACATTTTGATTTAATATTAGTATTATTATGAAAAGAAAAGTTTTTATTGTTGTAATACTTGTTATGAAATCTGTAGTAAATGATTAATCTGAAAATTATAATAAAAAATACCCTTTTCACTGTCTTTATTTTTGGCATTAACCACAGATAAAATTTTCGAGCAATCTATTTATATTTTTTATTTCTAAAAGTTTACTTGTGTGTTATAATTTTTATTTATAAAAGCTTCTAAAGTTTTATTGATGCGTGTTGGAAGTTAAAAATGTTAAAAAAAATATTTTTTTTTTGCTTTGAAAAGATTTGCGCAATACTTTGATATTTGATAGAAATTAATATTTCCAACTTTAAATAGCTTATTCTAAAATTGTCAATAAATGTCATTAAAAATTACAAAATTGTTTTTGCATTATTTAACTTTGGCAACACTGTATTTTAATCACTAACTTTGCTTTTAAGGAGACCATTTTGCGTCACTCAATTTCCGATCTCTTCGCTCGTAGGTTGTGTACCTCGGATTTGGTTGAAGGACTAATGGTACGCCATTACGGTCCTTGCCTTGGGATACTAACATCTAAAAACTAGTGTATATTTAATCAATTTAAATCATATTATTAATTTATGTTATATATATAGAAACAATAGTTACGTAATTATTATAATAAAATGTTTTACTACGACAAAGAACAGTAATCACTTTTGTGATAGACATTATCAATCGTGAAAGATTATTCCCTTATGGACTTCTGTGGTTTTGCTGTTTGTACTTAATTTTAGAAACGCACTTAACGCAAAAAATGCGACGCCATTTTGTATCACGAAAATAGAACGTGGCGTTGACTGCTACACGTCATCATTGTCCATGATATTAAGGGCACTACTTAAGTAACCATGGTAAGTTTTGTATTTGATATATTTGAATAATTTTAGTATAAATTACCACTTAAGTACAATAAATATACAGAACTAGAAAGAAAAATAGATTTGATTATAATTGCCCTGAGAATTGATATAAAAAGGGCGTGGGTGAATAGAAGTTTACTTTTGTTATTAATTTATATATAATGTGGTAGTTAAACATAGGTTCATATGTTTAATGCATTATTCTATCATTATCGATTCTGTACGTTCTATTCTATTCAAAATTTTATATCCTTTCTCTTTGAACCTTAGTGCGTTTTTAACTGTGGCGGCCATCTTGTTAGCTGTTCACTTTTTGCGAGCACTGCGTGTTTAATTTCAGTGTAGTATTTTCTGAACAATATCTATACACCATTTTTTAATTTTTTGAAGAAGAATTCTCTTAAGAATTATTTGCATACGGTAAAACTCAACAATAGTAATTTAGAGTTTTTTGAAATCCTTTTATACCTCTGCTATAATTTCTATAACAGTAACCTAATTCGTTGATTTCTCCGTGAAAATGATAAAAGTGTAAAAAATTAAAATGCACGTTGTTAAAATATTAAGCCATTGTTGGTTAAGCTAAATATATTGAGTTGCAATATTAAATAATTTAATTTCCATGTAAATTTTAAAAGGTTAATATTGCCGTATTTTTAAATTGCGTAACTATTAAGACTAGGCAAAATTCTCCCTTATAAATTTTTGGGGCAATTTATGAGTTGTTTCAAATGTCAAGGCGAGCAGCCATATTTCAAAACTATATTAGGTTATTTCCTAAGCCGAACGGCCACATACCTATCATCCGTGATATTGGACTTACACGTGTATTATATCTATATAAGTTTAGTAGTATAGATGTCAACTGTGTATTCTTCACACATTAGACTATAATACATGTCATTGTTTTTTGTGATATTACCGGTGGAGGAATTCATTGGCGGCCGTTGGCTTGAAAAAAGATAATAATTAACCTTCTGTGAAACTAACTTAGGTAATGAAGACTTTGAAACAAGAAGAAAAATATGATATTGTTTATTTTATTTTATTGCCATTTTTTACATTTGTTGCAATAGGTCGTTTCTGTATAATATAACAGAATTTACTTCTTTCTGAATTATTTATTAATTTCATCTATGAGTTATCGATGTATTTTGATCGCCGTTTGCTTTTTATGTCAGAAAACGGTAAGATCTCTAACGCGTTTGAACTCGACAATTTTAATGTTATTTTATAAATTACTCGTTAATAAATTAATGAGTTATCATTTGAAATAATTAGGTGTGATTTAAGAATTATCGATTTAATTTCATAATGAATTTACTCATTTATTAATATTCTTCCGCGAAACTTTAGAAACTTTACCAAATTCATATCGGGACACATTTGGTAAAGAAAATTAATTAATCTTTCTCTGTCAACTGTTCTATCCACGATGTGCGCATGCGATTTGTGATTAAATTTACAAAATAATTACTTATTTCAAGTAATTATTTTTTTCTCATACGAAATGTTAATCTAAGCCATTCATATTTCCTTATAAATAATTTTATATCAAAACCCTTTATTTTTTCTTAACTCTCGCTGGTTATCTATGTAATATATATCGTATAGTAGAACAAGCGAAAATGCCTTACGGCATTAATTCCCGCTTATACATTTTTTTTGTGTAGTCAAAAAAAATTATGTGCATAAAAACCGTTGAGTATTTTTGAAAGTGGTCATTCTTTAAAAATCCGTGCTGGAGAAGACTTGCCAGATATTTCTTCTAGGAAATTCTTCTAATCTAACAAAAATGTTGAATATTGTTAGAAAAACAGACCCAGAATTATACTCGAAAATAATTATAAAGTGACGTATATGTTGATACTCTGCATAACTAATATGTAATTGTCAAAAGCTGACCCAAACATTTTTCAAGGACCCAGTTTTATGTTTTCATGCTTCATGACAAAATATTTAGTTTAATATTAGAATTTTTTAAAAAAAGGCTAAAATAAAATGGCTGTTAAATTACTTTATCTCACTGAGCTGTTCTGGACAGCCTATTAAAAAATAAATAAGAGCTAAATTGATACTACATCATTCGTCGTATCTGTATTAAAGCTGTCTCATTTGGTAGAGATTGTGTTATTATTGCTATAAGGTATTTCACACAATAAATCGGTATACAAGAAAATTGTCATCTTGCTTTTTTATAGCAGTAATAATGGCTGTGAAAGAATACAAGTATTAACGTAATCCTTTATTCAGTTTATATTATACCTGTGATCTGCTTTTAAAGTGATTACGTAAAAACTAAAAAAACTGGCAAGTATTTTCCAGTTATTTTTATTAACGTGTTTTAACGAAAAAATTAGTAAGAAACATCTTTGTTACATTGACAAAGAAATATTTTTATTTAACACAACATGGAGAGAGTCAGCGTGTTGTTGTACGGTATGTGCTATTTCAGCCCATACAAACTGTTGCTAGTGAAGATTTTGACATCATATTAAAACTAAATGATATAAAACACATTTAAAACCATGGTTTTCTTTTAATTGAACGCCTGTACTCTACCAACAAAAATTAAAGCGCATAATCGTTAATATCCATTAGGTAGTTAAAGGAATGATTGCTATTTTTGTTATTAACATTGTATTAATTATCTCTTTTTCGAAGAAGTGTTTGTGTCATGGAAATAAATTACTATGTAAAAATTACTTTAAAGACAATTTTTAATAGGAGAAGGTAGGTGATTAAGAATAATTATTGCTAATTTCTGTTTTCCGTCATAGCTCAGCTACCAATTGACCGACATCGTTATTTACGTTAGAATATTTCTTCACCTATTTAAGTATTTTAGAAAAATGTTTAGATTGCCATTATTGTCCCATAAATTTTTTCAAAGTCGGTATTTTACTCATTGGAACTGTTCATTATGGAATAGCAAATAGCGATGTGAAATTGCGCGCATACGAAAATTTTGGTACTTTTTGTTTTATTTATTTGCTAGGAGGGTTTCACAAAAGGAGAGACTACTGTTTAGCATAATTAACTTTTCTTCGTGGTGAAGTTAATTATATTAAAGCTATGCATAATAATGCGAGAACATATTTATTTTACCGGTGTAATTTGTTAATGATTGAATTAAGTCTGATGATACTCTAATCGGGTGTAAGGAGTCCCAAACTACACCTCGCGGAACCCAAGCCAACCTCGACTGCTCGTGGCGCTGGCTCCCGTCCTACCTGTATTGGGCCAGCCTGGTCGTAGAGGGCCCAAATCCTCCCATAATTGGGGGAGGCCAATGTCCATCAGTGGGCATCTATCGGCTGATAAAGATATCCTAATATAATAGCTATGGAAATTAATAGTAGAAATATTCTCACATTCTCGAACAATTTAAGCCGTGAATTATTTCTGCGTATTTAAAATAATTCAAATTAGTTTGTAATCGTTTAAGCCTAAATATGTAAGTTTTAACAATAAACATTTTTTTATTACAGCCGCGGATATGTCCAATGCAATTATTGAATTGTCTTAGCGTTCTCCTTTCACAAAATGGTGGTATAAAAAGCACAGAAGAAGTTCAGCGTCTTGCCAGGTATGAATTTTTAAACAAAATTTCCTATCTATATTTGTAATTCTAGATCCGTTCTGAAAACTCTTTTACTTAATCCCATAAATTTAACTGTACTATTTGCATGTATTAAATTTGATTGGTTTGTCGTTTTTTTTTTTGCAGTTTAATGACGAAGTTTTCAAAGAAACTAGTATCTAAATGTATATACATACAAATTTTGAAGTGTACAGAAACTGATTTACTGAGTTTGTTTATGGTTTCTGGAGGTTGGCGGCTAGTGCACATGTGGCTGACAGAGAGCATTGTAGTCAAGAACTGGCCTCTTGTCAAAGAACTTTTAGAGCTTTTGTTGTTATGCCCTGTCGATATAGAACGACTTAAAACAAACAACTGTCCTAAACTTGTGAAAGAACTATCTAAAGATGGCAACAATTTTGGTAAGTTTTTTAACCTAAGCATTGACTTTTTTCATTCTTCAGATTTTCATAATGTAACTTATACTTGAGTTATTTTCTAAAAATTAAAGAGTGAAAACTTCTTTTACAATTTTTAATTTTCTCACATGTTAGGATGTAACAGTTATAATTTAAAATTAAAAACTTTGTGGTAAAAAACGTTTTAGTATTCCAAATTAAAAAGGTTTTTCAAAAAATATTATAGTTCATTCCGATATTTAAATTACGACATTCATTATATTATTTCTGTCTCTTTACTTACTATTAATTGTATTTTAGAAATCAGGGCTTTGGCATCTAAATTAGTCGAACAATGGCTGAAAACTGTAAAAGGCGAGCAAGTTGTGCCTATTTTACTAAGTGACATACCACAAATAATATTAGATGCACAAACTGAAGTTGAAACTAAAGTTAAAAACGAATTCCATCCAGAACCGGAAGAAAAAAATAATGAGGCTGAGGCTATAGATGAGAACATAGGAAAAACGGGAAATTCATTAAATATTGAAAAAAAAAAAACTGAAAACATATCCAAAGACTTAGAAAAAGATCCGGAAACATTACCGGTATTAAAAATTACTTTAAAAAATGGTAAACAAATAATATCACAAGTGGATGATAGCGACAGCAGAGCGTCAGATGATACTTTTGAGAAAGATAAAACTAAGGATAAACATAAAAGCAAAACTGAGGAGAAATCTAGTGACCGCAGTAGTTCTAAGTCGAGTTCTTCTAAGCATTCTTCTAAATCACCTTCTAGTGAAAAGCATAGAAGTAGTAGTCATAAAAGTAACTCTAGTAAACGTAGCAGAGACAGATCTAAAGATAAAGATAAACATTCCTCATATACTTCTAAGTCAAAGCATAATTCAAGTAGCAGCATCAATAACAGTAAGAAGTCGAGTTCCTCGAGTAGTAAATCAAAAGATGATAAGTCTAAACGCACCCCTGAGAGAGAGAAAAATAAAGAAAAAGAAGATCGCGGTAAAGATTCTCCAAAATCTTCAGTGGAAAAGACTGATGAAAAATCATCAACGCCTTCTATACAAAAATTAGGAAAAATTCCTAAACTTAGTGATGTCAAAAAGGAAAAACCATCAATTTCAATTGAAGTCAGAAAGCCTGATGAACCAAAACCAAAAACTGTTAAAACCTTCAATTCCAAGTTCAGAAAACATGGATTAGAGGAAGAAGTTAAACCTCCTCCGTCGCGTGCATCGTTACTCAGCAAAAAATCTACACCCGCTTTGCCGTCTACAATTCCAATACCTAAAAGGCCATCACCTGTTCACAATGAAACTCCACCTGAAAAGAAGTCAAAAACTATAGACATTGAGAAACCGGGTGCTATAAAATTAATTCCTCCAAAACCGAAGCGTGAGTATATTTATTTTGTGTACACTTTGAATTTATTAGTAATATATTTTATTTTTACAGGAAAGGCAGGTCCACAATCTCCGTCGACTTCAAGAAAATATTTATATTTAGGTTGTAACAGTGGTAAGTCTAAAATGTATAAACTCACGGGTTATATAGTGTTTCAATGTTCTGTAAAGTATTTATTGCAAATAAATGCTAAATATAAAACAATTCGTATCATGTTGACCTGAATCTGTTCAAAGAGTTGAAGCACGATGAGGTGATAACATTGCTGCATCGCACTGGAACTGCAGAAGAAAGTGCGGGCCGAACAGATTGTGAAACGGGATGATAAGGAGATGAGAATCTTCGCCAATCCATGTAATGGAAAACGAAGTAAAAAAATATAATAATGAACACAATAATAAAATCTAAAGAAATTACACAAAATTTTCGAGCAATTAATAATTCTTACATAAACGGAACGTTAGATCTACGTTAATGTCCTGGACACAATCACAATAGCCCTCATAAATAATTTCTGTAACAAATCCTCTAAAGTTTATGGAAGACGAGCAGAATGCAAGGTGTGTGAATTGAAAAAAAAAGGTAGTTTCTGTTATTACGTTCATGACTACTAGCAGTAGCAAAATAGGTCAAATCTCGAAATTCGCAGTTTTGAGATAACAATTATTTAAGTAAAATAAAATATGATGCTCAAAATAAATCATTTAGATTTTTGATTGAAAATATTAGACCATTCTTATTGTAGTATAAATTAGTTTCCAATTTTCTTTTAATAATAACTAACAAAGCGTTTAAGCGTTAGAAAACACATAATAAATATATGTGAAATAACATTTACCAGCAAAAGTATATTTAAATTCATATAAATGCCATAGACACGATCGCAATTGTCTTTTAACAATTATATTGAGTAAACTTTCTAAAATTACGAAACCGAATGGTCTCTTAGAGTTTTAAATCCTTGTCATAATCAAAAATCCTTTAGTGTTAAAGTTTCGCTTGATAATTAATATATCCTATAAAAATTTTAATTATATTTTGAACTGAAAATAAAAGTATTTGGGCACGATTTTCTCTTTTTAATGAAAAAAGTTTTTTTGATAATACTATCCGCAAAAGTAAACCGCCATAAAACAAAGAAAGCGGGTGCGTTAAAAAATTGCGGGAATATTTTATATACTAATCTAATACCAATAGCTTGCAAGTCCGTTATTTTTGTATTTCACTTAATTTAAAATTAGTAAAAAGCTACTGAACCACATAACGTTGCGTATATTAAGCTAATTAATTTCGAGATTAGTTGTCTAATGATATTAATATTGGCAAAGATTTTATCTGTTAGGTTGTTATTAATTCATGATATTTAAATGACTTCGTTACATAAAATTTCGCGCTTTACATCAAACTAATTAATCCTTGAGAATATATTTAGCTGTTATTAAATTTTTAAGATATGTAATAGTACAAATAATTTCTGAAAACTTTATCTTAAGTAGTAAATCCATAGCTCAATTACATTAAATATTGATCTAGGTGTATATTTTCTATTAGGCTAGAACAGGTAAAACATTAAAAACCCTCCCAATTATGTGTCACCTGTTAACAATTATAATTGAACATGCGAAACTATCGCTCATTACAATAATATGACACAAGGCATATGAAACAGTTGTTTTTTAAGTAAACAACAGAAATCTTATTGGTCAAGACTCATGTTTGGACGATGTACAATGAAACACTCTTTAATTATTGGAATCGATATATTTAAAAAATATATAACTAACTAGTACTTGTAACAGCGATGTCCTGAGTATTTTAATTTTTAGTAGAATAAAAATCCGAAGTTATCGGTTTGCTACAAACAACTCACAACGGCGTCATTCACTTCTAGAAACATGTTGAAAACTTAAATAAATTGCTTGCTATAATATTTGACAATTTATAACATTCGTACTAAACAAATTGGGAGATTATTTGAGATGTATTATCTAATGGGATTTATTTTAAGAATCTTGTAGTATTAGTAGAATATATCCCAATTTAAATAAAAGTCGAACTAATTAAAAACATTATTTTGACGAACACGCGGGCTATTTGTTCATTCTCTCTCAAGAGACATATTCACGTACTCCGTTTTGAATGTTGCACTTTGTTTGGAAGGAAACGGATATAAAATACAAAACCCATCTTCCCTGGACGGGAAGAATAACATATACATACTTCTTTTCATGAGAGACTTATTCACGTCAAGGTTATGAGAGTAGTATGATCGTGGTTTAAGTCTTGTACCATAGCTGAAGGCTAAGGCTGGCTCATCCGATGATGGTCGGGATTTCTGTAGCACGGTGATGTACACACGACATGAGAAAATTACCCGTAAATGTATGTAACAAGAATTATATTAACAATCATTTATTAGTCACTATAAGAGAAAGAGTTAGTGTATATTTGATGAACTAGATGTTCCTTCGATCAACAATAGCTTTAGATGACAGACAACTACTTATAAATAAACGCATACAAGAGCGTAAAGTAAATATTATTAGCCTCTTAATTATAATACACTACTGAAGGTTTTATATTCAATCGTCGAATTAAGATGAGATCTGTTTTTATGTATTAAATATATTTTTTTTCTTTATGACGTTACGAAATATTTAAAGTATTAATCACCAATGATTAAATGTAAGTATGATCAACTGAATAAGCTGAGGTTTTTTGGATTTTTGTTTATTGCGAAATCTGTTCCTGTTTCCAATTATGTAATCTATTAGTATTGTTGATCGAAGAATTTTCCCGTAGTCAACGAGATTCATTTCTGTATCATTGGTAGTAGTCATTTTCACTTGATCCATTCTGAAATGCCATTTTAAAAAAATCATTTTAACTGTTCCTCTATATTAACCGACAAAAAAAAGAGATCTAGTATGACGGCAACAAAAAGTTAAGCCGTCTTAAGAAAACAAAAGATAGATGAACCAAAAGGGAATTATACAAAACTAAAAAATTAAATAATTTAGTTTTAATAATAAACTTTTGAACTAATGTAAATAATAATTTTGAGCTGGCGCCAAACAACATATTTCTAATTTAACCTTCTACGTAAACGAAGTGTTAAAAGTTTAGCGCTTTTATCAATCTGCCCCACAACTGTTTTTTAATAAATGATTCAAATGGAAGTGTAAATTAATAAATTGTTTAAGCTCTTCTACTGTTAGTAAGCTGTTTTCTAGATTTACATTGAATATATTTTTATTCACCTTAGAATTATTTTGTTATTAATTGATACATATTGATTGTTTGGGCCTGACTAAAAATTAAATTATATTAGTTTAAGAATTTAGTTATTAAAATTTAATTATTTTCATATTTGTTTTTTTCATTTCGTACAGTTTAAGAGTTTTTATAACAAGATTAAATTTCTGTTTTAAATTTGTTTATTTGTATGACAATCTTTTATTGAATTAAACTTTAGTAGGTCTTTGTAAAGTCTGAATTTATAATTTAATCTTGCGTGAAGTGTACAGGAACAATCATAGAAAATAGGATTTGGCGTAAGTTGACATATATATATATTACTTGTATGTGTATTACTTTAGCTACTTGTTTGTCTCACTAGGGTTGTCTCATTAAGATAACATACCATTTTTGCTGGAGTTTATTTTTGTAAAGCTTAATTTTAACAGTCCCGTCTTAGCTTAATAACAAGTTATTGTCAAAAACAATTCCGGATTACCACGTACGATATTATTTAACGAAAACTTAATGTGTTCCGTTTAAATATACAATAACCCTGCACATACACTTTTTAATATACACTGCATAGAAAATATAAGGAATTAAAAACTTGCAAGAAAAGGCACAAAAGCTGTATCCTATACAAATTTTGATAAAATTAAGAGATTATTTGAGAACAAAAATTAACGATCTTAACCATTTATGTTATATTGACGACGGAAGAATCTATTAAGCGGCAATTATCGTCTATAGTAATCCAAGTGGAAGTTTTAGTGTTTAATCATAAATGATTTAGGTCAATAATTGCATTTCATTAATATTTTAATGCACTAATTTCTGCCTAACTCCAAATGTACCTAGCACTTTCACATTTTTTTATGTAATATTTTTTACATAATTCTAACGTGTTAAGGTCCAAGGCACACGTTTTAACTTTAAATAAGGCAATAAGTTTATAATATTAAATAAATTGCCAAATTAATTTTTAACCATATAGTCCATTCAGAACATTATGAACGTAACAGGTTATGAGACTCGAGAACAGACGTAAGGTATGAATGCCACAATTTCTAGATATTTTATTTTTAATGCTGTTTCCAACATTTTTTTTATCTCTTTGTTAAGTATTGGTAATGCTATCAACATTACTAAATTTCGCTTAAAATATTACACTAACCAAGCTTTTTTTATTTCTTCACTTCTGGCTTCCATAAAAATGAACTCAAGTCGCGCTCCATTAAGCTAATTTGCGCTTTAAGGGCGATCCACTTGGCCTTCAATCAGCAAAGTAGTCGTATCGGTGGTAGATATTTTTATATCTAAATCATATTATTTGCATCGCATAAAATAATCCGAACTTTTCCTGATGTCATAATTTATCCATAAATTACTGTAAAGCCATATATAGATTTTATCATAGTAATTAAAAACAGACTCGAACGGAATAAATCTTGTAAAACTGTTACTATTATGGTTTAACATCGTGCAATGAGGGCTGCAAATCACAACGTGGTATGTTCGTCTGAATACTTCTCATTCGAGTAATCTGTCTTAATCTTTGGTTAATAACATTATTAACAAACATGTTTTATTACTTTTAGATTGTATTTGTAAAATAAAAATTCTACGAAAGTTAACTTGCTCTATGAAGTAAAGCAATCATAAGTAGTGTAGTTAATTATATAGCAAGTAATAGTAAAAAAAAGTATTTAGCGTTTATGTTGCTTGGCGCTTACTCTATCTTCTTATTAATATACATTTTAAAATACTGAAAGCATGCTACGTTCTAATGAATACGTATAAAAAGAGGTTATTACTATTATAGTTGAATTAGGGTAATAATATTTCGATGTCTTCATTGTCGAAAATTGATATAACGGATAGCATATATATATATATATACTATTATAAAAGAAATTGTGCCGTAATTTGTTATACGTATGCCGTAACAAGTTCTGTAATTAAACTTTGACTTAATGTTACAATGTTAGTATTGTGTTAAAATGCACATACAACGTATTTTAGTGATGTTTTACGCCGTTTATGTCGAAATTAGCGTGGACGTGTGTTTGTCCATAAGATCCCTTTCATACTATAACGGCTAAAGTGAGACGTATATTAGTTATTATTTTTATAGTTTCCTGTCTCTGTCGTCCGCTACTATTGGATTCTTACTTTATTTTCTAATAAATATTTATAGTTTATACGTGCTTCGTTACAATTATTTAAAAAGTAATTTAGTTTTCCGTTAATTAGTTCTTTATTTAAAACTATTGTAGACAAATTGAATATCTGAAAATGTTTGTTTAGTGTTTAATCGAATACACAGAAAATACGTATATATTTAAGGGAAATGTTGCGGTGGTGGTTATTGTCATCAGTAATTTGCAAAGTTATTAACGAGTATTATTTTTTTTTGGCTATTGAGACAACTGAATTTTTTTTAATATACATCTTTAAAACGAAAACATTCGCCATAATCCTACAGTTAATATAATTATTATTGAACTCTTGTAATAAAACTTAAACATTTATATTAAATGGAACTACATATATTTTCTTATACATAGTGCGGATAATCTTTTGACAATTTTTTGTAATATTTCATATTGCAGAACGTGCTAGTTATTTAACCGACATTGTGTTAATAACCAACAAGTTTTTACGGTGTTATTAAAAGCACAAGTTTTACTGTGATAGGAAGTAGAATATTAGATCGCTCTTATTTTGTTCGAAAACTTTTAGAGTTCGTATAAAGTACAGTATATTTTATGTTTTTTGCAGAAGGTTCACAAGGTCCGTAATAACAAGTGTAACGGTCTCTGCTCTGGAATGTTTGTGGTAGAAAACAACATATTAATAGTGTTTTTAATTTATCCTCTTAGCAATTTTGGCTTACCATATGTTAATAATAATATAACTACACATTCGCGGAGACAGTGCGAATAAGTTTGATGTCTTAAATTATAGTAATTCCTATACAGAATGCATGTATATAAAATCTGTATATTTGTATTGTTACAGAGGAATAAGTTCAACGCTCGTTCATTTCGATAAAACAATACACGTAAAAGCTGTAATAGGTTTACAATTTGTGAAAATAGGTAAACATAACAAGAACGTGGTCGTTCGCGTATTGCCTAACACCATTTTAATTTAAGAGTAATGAATAATAAGTTTAAATATCGTTTTTTAAACTGAAAATCCGTTGGTGTTTATTGATAGTGATCAGTATAATTGTTACATTCATAAGAGAATTATTGAATGTTTTAATACACTTCAATAAAACTTTGTAATAAAATCAGATTATTAGAAGTTCAAAAAGAATATTTATTTGCAATAAATTTATCGGTACTAGTATTTTATTTTTTAAACCCGTTGATCATCATACATTTTGGGCTTAACCATCGTTTACAGTTTTTGGTAAATATTACATCAAAGAATTTTTCATGTTCCTACCGCCAAGCCAAATTGTGTGCAAACTACTCTTCTGACGAAAATGGATGCTGTAGTTACTGAAAAATCTGGGTATAACAAGAGATGTTGTCTTATGACCCATGATTAGCGCAATATCAATATTGCCTTTTTAGCGTTCTAATTAGCGCCTCAGTCTTGTGCGCGGACGTATAATTTAAAGCTGGACGCCCTGATAGTGTTAACTTTTTTTTATTTAAAAAAATTACATTTTCATGGTACAAAAGTCCATTTCTGTATTAATATTTTCTTTTTTTATAGCTATGATGTTGCTCGAAAGTGACATGTTCATGGATGCACTCAACGCGTCAGCCACTAATAAAAAGGAGCCAAAAAAACGGAAACGTCGGACGAGTGGATCAAAAGATGGAAATGCACTTAATGATGGATCTCCTCCTCAGACACCGACAAGCCTTACTAGTCCTAATAGTGAAAATAAATCAGTGCCTCCAAGATTTTATCAAGATACCTTAGATACAGAAGAAAATAAACAACCAGAAGAAAAAAGTAATGAAAACGAAGATACGGTTAATGACAAAAATATTGAAAAAGATAAAGAAGAAAAAATGGATATTTCAGAACCACATACATTAACAATTAATGGATTGAAAGGTGTTCTTTGCTACCATAAAAGAAAAGGTCCAAAGAAAAGTATAAAATGGAAACCAGATTCCGAATTAGAAGAAATACAATATTTTGAACTCGATGAAACTGAACGTGTGAACGTTACAAAAACATTTACTGATATGAAATATTTAGAGAGGATACATGAAAGAGAAGCTTTCCAGAAAGGCCGTAACCTTAGTAACGATGACGTAATGGAAGAAAAAACAAGTTGGAAATCCCTAATTTCTATTGATTTAGACGGTCAAATCCAAGTTGAATATGGTAAAAACAGTAAAGAAAAAGATATTCAAGCCATTCGACAGAAAGGTACATTGCAGCCACTTTACTTTCACAAGTCAATGATCCCCGATTCACCATTTGAACCCGAAATTGAAACTCACACTTATTCGGAACCAACAGTTATACCACTAGATGATGTTACTGGCAATCAAGACAACGTAAGCGATTTTCGCAATATGCCCTGGCCTGAACCAAAAGGCAATGCGCCACTGACATCAAGCAACAATATGAATTTACCTTCTATTTTTCCTCCTAATATGCCTCAGTTTACTTCTAATTTTCCTGGAACACAGTTTCCGGGTGTTCCACAAGGCTTTCAAGGCCCACCAATGGTTCCTGGTGATTGGTCAAATGGGGTTCCGCCACATATAATACCAAATGGAATACCAGGACCCATGGCACCTACAGTTATTCCACCAGGACCTGTGCCTCCTGGTAATATGCCCCCAGGTATTATAATGCCTCCAGAAAATTTGATAATGAGCCCCGACATGTTTGGTACACCAAATCCTATGTTCCCTGTACCACCTGAAAGTTATAATATGCAACAAAATATGTTTCCCATGGACTATAACATGACTGGACAACAAGGTCCTCCTGGACCGGATTTTAATGGCCCAGGCGGTAATTTCCGAGGAGCTATGCGGGGACGTGGTGCTGGCGGCCATTGGAGAGGAAAAACTGGAGGCAACTGGGACGGTCCTCCTAGAGGGCGTGGTGGTCATGCACGTGGCGGTAGAAAAGTTGTATGTATATATTTTCAAAGAAAAGGGTCATGTAGACAAGGCGACAATTGTTCTTTTTTGCATCCTGGTGTAAATTGTCCTTATTAGATTAAAAGTCATGTTTTAAGAATACAATAATCTTGTGTACAAAGATCGGCTGGATGATATAAAAAAATGTTAAGGCCTGATCAAAGAAGACTGCTATTGTAAATATAGTAATTATAAATGTAAATATTGTACAGATATTAATAATCTTTATATGAAATTGTGCAAATAAAAAATACCTCTATAACTATTTATTTCTTTTTCTTTACTCGAGTAATAAGTTTGTTTAAACTAACTAGTAAAAGGAGATCACATTACTTGCACAAGGTAAATATCAATCGTTTTGACTATTAAGCTAGGTCAGAGATGGCGAACCAATGCCACGTTTAAAAATTTAGACAGGGACAAAAACAATCGTTATTTTTAAGTGTCTTTTTTGATAGAAATTAAAACGTATCTACAATTGAAACGTAATCTACACTTTTTTTTTTTTTTTTTTAACGCGGGGGAATCCTTTTACGGACGTTCCGCCGGTGCCCTGGGTGGACCCGGAGGTGTGTGTGG
>DWLS01003581.1:0-15453 GCA_018246255.1 Pachliopta kotzebuea | reverse complement strand
GTGTCGTCCGCGAAGAGCGCGAGATTTACCCCGAGGTCCTTGGGGATGTCGCTGGTGTACAGCGAGAAGAGGAGGGGAGAGAATACATAAGGTGTTAAGTCTCCTAACCCCAGTAATGTCACTAGCATACAGCACCCTCCAAACTGAAACACAGAAGAGTTCACACATTACTATTAGGCGGTAGAAGTAGGAGCTGCGGTGGTACCTACCTAGACGGTCTGTAGCAACACAGACATACCGTCAGTAAAGCAAGTAAATTTGCTATTCAATTTGATGGAAGATAGTAAGAAGACGAAGAAGACGACGTTTGTTAATGATTAAAATGAACAATTGGATGAAGCATTGCATTGCATTTTCAGCCAAATAACGTCCACTGCAAGGGATAGGCCTTTGTCAAGGATCTCCATGCTTGATCCAGCGGCTGAAAGAAGTACATTCATCATAATCATTTTCCTGCTGGAGGAAGCATCAAATCTCCGTTTCTGTAGTCAGAAAGAAATAATGTTCGTACTTATCTCTGACACGAGAACTTTACGCTCATATTCCTCAAGTTAACTTAGAAATGTCGCAAGCAAGACTCACAAATTTTGCACTTAATCTAATTTTAAAAACACCTCGAGCCATTAAAGAAATCCGCCCTGATCGGAGTTAAGTAAATTTACAAGTTTTATAAGGCTTTTAAGAGTTGGAGAGTTGAAATAAAGTTAACATTTTTTTTTTAAAGTTCTTTACTAAATTAGCTTTCTTTGTTCACTTAGCCGACTTGTGTTTATCCGAAGTAAACTTTGGGAACTTTCAAACGTGAAGTCTTATGAAGGAGTTGCTATTTATGAAGTGTTTTAATAAAATAATACAAAGGCTCAAATAAAAAATGGGTGGGCGGGTGCTGCGAAAACCCATCTTGCAGCACTAGACACGGTGGAGAGGCGGACCAAGAGGCTAATTGGTGATCAAGAACTTGTCTTGGCAAAACTGAACAGTCTTGAGCACAGGCGCCGAGTGGCCAGTCTCGCGGTGTTCTACAGGATCCATTTCGGAGAGTGTGCGCAGGAACTACATGACGTAATTCACCCGTCACCTTTTCATCACTTTTACGCACTAAGAGGTTTGACTCCTCGTTTTTAATAAGGACAGCTAAGGAGTGGAACAACTTGCCAGCGTCAGTGTTCCCGTACAATTACGATGTGACCATCTTCAAGAAAAGAGTGAATAGGCATTCGCTAGGTTAATGCGCTTTACCATCATCGACAACATCTTCACTTAACACCAGGTGGGATCGTGGTCAAGCATTAACCTATACATACGTAAATAAGTTAACAATTCTTAAGATAATTATTTAGAAGAAGATCGTAAAGCAATAGCTCCTTACTCGCTCACATTTGTTATATTGTAAGAATTAAAAAAGCAGATTCGTTATAGATCGAAGAGTGAAACTAAATTCATTTCCTTTTAAATGTATTTATATATTTTTAGGAAATAACAAAGGAAACTACTTTCACGCAATTTCCGTTGTATATTATTTATGTAGTTATATAGGTAGTATGTGAATTGGCTAACTGCAGTCAAGTTGCGCCCGCGTGGCCCGTTCATACAAAAGCCCGTCAAGTGGCAGCGTCCGCAGTCGTCAATGCATCGAGATGATGCATCAGCGGCCGCAGCCACTCCACGAGACCTGCATCATTATCACGAGCACCACTCCACTGACCGCCTGACACTTTGCTTGCTAACTCTTACTTTTGTCTGTGTTCAAATTTACTAGCACACGCTCTTTAGTTTCTTATAGCGATTTACCTCTTGACAATATATTTTCTTATAAAATAATCTCTATTAAACGTTTTATATATATCAATACATATCTAATGTTCAAGAAAAAATATTAAGTCTCTTTAGTCCACCGACTTCGGGTATTTTAGATCTATAACAAACTACCTGTCTAAATCGGTCAAACGACCAACAACTGTTCATCATCAAAGAATATAACTCAGCCTTCTTTTTTTTTGTTCCAAATTGAATCTTGGTAAAGATATCATGCCTTCTGGGGGAAAATCAATGTCATGTAGAAATTTTTACCCACTAAAACCCATTCGGTGGCTGTCCTCAGCGTTTAGAGAGAACACGGGATCTCAATTCGGAACACAACCGCGGCCATCATATCCTCCTTAACCCTATTGTATCGTAAAAGGCGACTAACAGAGGCATAATTCCAAGGAAACATCTTATAAATCTAGTTCATGAAATATGGTACAAATTATCATTATATTATAATATCATTGGAATCGTACGAGAATAAATATAATAAAGTAGATCACACTGATCCATTTCAGTCCAAATAGAATAAAGATTCAAGGTGAATAGGGGGAGGGGGATCAGCACGCGCTCACGACAGATGACAATGCCACATTGTGTGTGTTTGACATAAAGAGGATAACAGAGCAGCCGGCTGAATGGGCCGCTGCCGCTTCTAATACAAACTCATTACCTGTACATCCACATACTGGGTCACGCACCCGGTCCTCCATACAAACCACTGTTACCAATATCGATCAAAATTTCTCGAACTTATTAAATGTACTGAAATAATTATTTTCATACACTAAAACAGTCTTTCTCAAAATTGCCCTGTCGCTGACAGATCTGGGTCATCCCATTCATAACGGCTGATGGCTTTCGCGGTAGGTTTAGTGGGTAGAGGTCGCCCAGGCCCAGTCCCACACACCATTCCGGGCCCTCCCAGGGCACCGGCGGAACGTCCGTAAAAGGATTTCCCCGCTTTAAAAAAAAGGGGGGGGGTGTATAATTTTTAATTTCATTTACTTTATATAGTATTTTGAATTTCACTAAAACCAGCTGCACTGTTTTATAGTAAAATCGAACTTGATATCAACAAACTTATTAAATGTCAAATTCATCCATCTCATTAGATTAGTATAAAAACTAAAACATATTACATATATATATTGTTTCTTTTCATTTGATTAAAATATGTTATTAATATTATAAAGTTGGATTGTATTTACTCTGCACTGGTAATAATTTCTAGTTTAGAATGTAAGTTTAAACATCAGAACCGACTAATATTACTAAATAAAATTAAAAGTAATGAAATTATCGTTTTTAAGTTTTAGGGGTGTATAAATAATAGGGGGCGCTGAAAAATAATTGATTTCGAAAGGGAGCCGTAAAGGAAATAAGTTTGATAATCACTGCACTAAGATAATACATTTAAACAGGATTTAAATACTTAAGATGTAATAACCGTCTTAATATTCGCACTGAGACTTCAGAATCGAAAAGAAAGGAAGAGGGGAAGATACAAAACGAAACTTTGTTTATCATAAACGTGCTGCTTAACGGAAGAAGTACTTGCAGAACACACAGAAATGTACAGGAGAAAGGGATACCTGAGGAAATCAATGAAGTTGTTTTAGTGGATAGAATCCCCATGTAACCCTGACTTCCTAAAAGAAGGACATCGTCAGCTGATTTCTCGCCGGCATAAAAAAAGCGGTAATGACCGATGTAGCGGGCAATGAGTTGGAAATATACAACTAAACTTAGCACAACAATGAACTTTAAATTGTTGATCTGTTGGCACTGAACTCCACTTTTGTATCGTAGTAATTAAAAATAAAACAATACTGTTCACTGCTTTGTGGACAATGTCGAGCGTAGAACTAAAGAGACCGATCCTCGTGGTAAGTCTCCTTTGCCGAAGATCACCTAGGTAGGTACCACCGCAGCTCCTATTTCTACCATCAAATACTTTTTTTATATATCACTAAGGTGGCAAGCATACAGCCTGCCCGATGGTAATAAGTTACTGTAGCCTATAAACGCCTTCAGCACCAGAGGCACCACAAACACGTTACAGACCCTCGAGGAACCTTATGACACCCTTTTTGAACAACTCCATTCTGTACCTCCATAGGAAAACCTAGCAGGGAGTCCTTGATGATTTTTAGGAAGAATTTTCTTTGAATCCAGACCGTAACATGCTGTTTTGGAGTATGAGGATGAACTCCCTGCTGGTGAAGAACGGTGCGGTTGTGGAATGTGACCGTGGGCATCAGATCAAATAGTTCTTCAGAACACATCTCATTATACAGATGTTAAAAGACGCATAGGGCAGAGAAATCGCGCCTGAGGCTCCGCTTTGAAGGGTGCTGTATGCTAGTGAAATTACTGCGGTAACAAAACTTAACACCTTGTCTCAACTCCACGAGCGTAAAATGATGCTGTGAATACTATATTAATTAACGCAAAGTTTTTATGAGTAAACGTATCACTCATAATTGGGTGAACGCCTTGCTCCTCTCGTCGCCTCATCGAATAATAAAAACAAGACAGAAGGCAATGCCGAATTAATTTGTATAATAGTTTATAAATAGACATATGCGTATATGTTTATAATGACCTACTTCTATACCGGAGTGATCTCGTTGAAGTATACGGTTTCAGGTTGGTAGGTCTCTACTGCTGGTCACCGTCTAGGTATGTACCACCGCAGCTCCTATTGCAGCCGGCAAGCATTACTGTTCCTATTTGAAAAGTGCTGTGAGCTGGTGAAATTACTAGAGTAACGAGATTTGATTTGTCTTTAGACGACGGGCGCAATATGATTATGTGTATACCATCTTAACTAGCGTGTTTATCATGTGGTGAATGTCTTTCTCTAATCGAATACAAAAAAAAATATCGGAAGAATGGGTATGATACTACAGCCTAGTCAAAAAATTACTGGAACAACGAGACTTAACACACTGAACCACGACGAGCGCAATATGGTGCGTGCAACATAACCAGCTCCACCTTGCTATGGGTAAACGTATCACTTACCATCAGGTAATATATACCATAAAAAAATGCTTATCAGTGAGTATCTTTTAACTGTCAGCGATGATGATTGTATATGAATACGATATATAAAATAAATCAGCAGTCAATGCCGCTAACTGCTATTACGTCCTTTATCCCTCTCCAACATTGCTAGGTTAATGCGCTTTACCATCATCGACCACATCTTCACTTAACACCAGGTGGGATCGTGATCAAGCATTAACCTATATATACGAAAAAAAAATATATACACCTCTCTCTCTCTCTCTCTCACCTATATATATACACGTGTATGTGTGTGAGTTTATAACACTGTCCTGTTTAAAACTAGGTCTACACAAACACCTTTGTAAAGCGTCAGCTGTTCCGAGGTTCTATTAAAGTAACTACATGTTCAAACACTTCATTTTGTTAGTGTCTACAACATGGTAATTAAAGTGTTTACGCAACGCAGCACTGCTCTTGAAATCATCTAGTAATTTCACTAACCATATCGCTGTGTTATTGTGTCTATAGAATATATATGTACACTAGTGGTAGGTCTCTTTTGGCAGAGACCGTCTTAGGTAGGTACCGCCGCAGTTTTTTATATGCATGCGATTTCCTACATGTCTCAAAGCACATGATATTAGTTGTTATTTTTTTTATAGAGGTACAGGTTAATGCTTGACCACGATCCCACCTGGTGTTAAGTGAAGATGCAGTCTATGATGGTAAAGCGCATTAACCTAGCAAATGCCTATTCACTCTTAATGAAGACGCCCACATCGTAATTGGACGGGAACACTAACGCCGGCTGTTATACAAACTGTACGTAAATTAATTCATCGGTGCAGCCTGAATTCGAACCCGGTACCTTAAGAATGAAAATCCAGCGTTCAAACCACTAGAATATCGCGACTTCGGTACTGCCGCAGTTCCTATTTCTACTGACAAATAGTAATGTGCAATCATTACTGTGTTTGAAGGGTGCTGTATGTTAGAGAAATTACTAGGGTATTGAGACTTGACATATGTATGCAACGAGCGCTATGCTGTATACAATCTTAACCCGCTGTATATCACTTACCATCAGGTGAACGCCGTGCTCGTCTCATCGAAAAAAAAAATGTTGATGTTTAAAAAAAACTACGAGTTTTTTCGACAACGCAAGATAAGCAAGGCGTTTACGTGATTGTAAGTGATACGCTTGTTCAGAACAACGTTGTGAACCCTACCTGGTATTGAGCCTGAGTGGGATACATTACATTCTCATTGCCAGGCCATAGGTACATCGCAGTTCGGTTTAACGAAGCGCTATTGGCAATGGAATGGCACGGCCGGTATATATAGCGCATTGCCAGCGCAAGGCCGCCGCCGCAACAAAGGGATTATCACTATTATCCAATTATACCACAAACACGCCGCAGCCCTGTGACCAGGTATACACGAGACCTTCTAACAACACAACGCCCCTGAATAACGATTTATACATATTAAAATTATTTTATTTAGTTATTATACCGTTCACATACACTGGAGCTTTCCCTCAATGGTCGAAGACCCATTGGCAGACCCAAGACGAGGTGGAAAAATGTAGTGGCAAGAGACATGCGTGAGTGCCAAGTGAATGATGACGATGTCGAAGACAGAGCGAAGTGAAGGAAACATATAAGGAAAGCTGACCCCACCACCATATGGGATAGTAGCTAGGAAAAGAAGAAGAATTATACCGTTCACATACGATACTAAGTATTCACCCTTTTTAGCCCTGTAGTTTCAAGCTACCAAGAATAGGACTAAGGTAAGCCATGAATGTCGTAAAAGGCGTCTGAAAGGGTTTTCGGGTTCGCGGGCTTTGAATGTGGTGGCCTTCAATGCCCATTAAGTGACCTCAGAACGGACGACAAATACGAAGTGGTCGCGTATCTTGCCGTAGCATGCTGTTTATGCTGGGGAGAGTAACAGTTCTCCCCAAGATGTGCTTAGCAAAGCAGAGGATCCCGGGGCCTTTCGCAATGCACTGAGGATGACCACCGAAGGGGTTTTAATAGGTACAAATCCCACATAACCCCGTCTTCCCCCCAAAAGCAGGGTATCTTTAGAAGATTTCCCCTGCGATAAAAAATGTATACACTCTCTGAGTGAAGACGAGAGTCGACGCATATTAATTAAATATTGCAAGTCGCTAGTAGAGAAGGTTATACAGGAAAATAAAAGTAGGCGGAAAACTTAGAATGAAACGCGATGCACTAAAGAGGAATAAGATAACCGTAAATAAAACAGTGAATGAAAAATAGAAAGCATGAAAGTGGGGAAAAGGAATAAAAAGTATAGGGAAAGAAAGTAAACTAACTCCTACCCACAACAGGAAGGGGAACGATTGTAAACTATAAAAAAGATATTAGGTATACTTTTCTATTCAGTTTATTTAAATACTTCCGTGTCATTCATTAACGTATATAGATATACTGGTAGGTCTTTTCCCGGAGATCGTCTAGGTAGGTACTACCGCAGCTCCTACTGCAGCCGGCAAACGGTACTGTGTTCCGATTTGAAGGTTGTTGTAGCTAGTGAAATTACTAGGGTAACTAAACTAGATTTAACATATGTAACAAGCCGACGAGCGTAATTTGGTGCCATGTATACCATCTTAACCAGCGCCGTGCTATAGGCAATCGTATCACTTACCATCAAATGAACTTGGTCACCTCATCGCATTGTTAAATAAAAGAAAATACCATTTTGTTAGTTTAGATTATTGACGCTTAAATCTATTTGTCCATTTAACCTTCAATCCATAGAGAAGTGTTAATTTTAACACGTTTATTGAATATTCCGAGAGATTCATCTGTTTACTGAATGTGTAAATGTACAAAATGTTAATCTATGTGATGAACAGACTTCTGTATTGATGATTGAGAACAATGCCAATAATAGCGATGGAGAAGTCGCACTAAACCAACTCACAGTTTTTTTTATTGGAGCCGACTAGACTTGCAAAGCTTTCACCTGATGGTAAGTGTTACCCTTGTCCAGCGCTCGTTAAGATGGTATACACAGCACCACATTGATCTCGTCGTCTTAATTAGATGTCAAGTCTCGTTACTCCAGTAATTTCACAAGCACTCTTCAAACCGGAATACAGTAACCTTTGGACAATCTTCGGAAAGAGACCTTCAATCAATAATAACAATCTATTAGCAGATCCATGATCTACTCCAACAGGATTATACGACAAAGAAATGAGAGAAATTTTAGTGGTCACTAATAATATTGTCTACTAATAAAACGATAACTATTGAAAGAAAAGAAAAAAACATGATTTCTTAACACAAAATTTATTTGGTCAAAGTTTGCAACAAACAATTGTATCAAACTATACTATTTGGCAGACTGTAACTAGATATAGTTTTTTGGCCCACTGATCTTAATTACCATTGCATTGGCCGCTTACCAAGTGTTAATGACCCACAAGCGAATATGACCGTTGCGCAGATGAATTTACTTTTTAAATTGGGTCCCAGCTCCGCTGGCCCAAGGTCGCACGCGTGCACGGAGTTGCATAATGACGCTCTGACACACTCTGTCTCATATAGAACTGGTTCTGTTTCGCGTTCAGTAACCACTTCAAGGGTAGACATACAGACCGACACACGCACATACATTGTATCGTTTATATATATTGTTTGTTTATTTCAATTAGGATACTCTAGGGAGTACTTCTTACCAACCTGCACTAGGTCAGCTTGGTATGACAACCTAAATCTTTCCATTATTCCAGGAAGCCAATGTTCAGCAGTAGATATCTATTTGGAGCCTTAGCTAATAAAATTGCTTTGTTTCCTGTAATACCTTATAAATATTACCTATATTTATAAGGTAATCGAGCGCATTATGGTTCAGTACCTATAAATTCTAATTGGGTATAAAGATCCCCACATAACGGGACCCAAGCAACCTCATCTACTCGCAATGCACCCTACTAATCTACAAACGAGGGTTTGGGACAGCATTGTGGGAGATGGCTCAAATCCCCCCGCTGTTGAAGGAGGCCCATGTCTATCGGCTGATGAAGATGGAGAAGATTTTTATACATATATATATACAGAACAAGGGCCTGTGCTTTCAGATGGTATCAATATTTAGTACTAGGATAGCGTTACTAACATTGTTTAATGTATTAATAACTTATAAATGATGATGAAAAAGAAGAAGTTCAGAATGATCACTCACCACCAAAGTTCTTTATCATGATCATTTAATTTAATTCAAAATGAGTCCAAACTTGATCCGAATTTCTCATAATAATTCACATCAGGGAAGGATGACCGCTTTAAATACTAGCTTTTTTAGTAATGTTGTCATTTTGTTTTTGTTCTACGAGGCGACGAGCTGAATAAGGTGTTCACCTGATGGTAAGGTACGCATTTGCTTATAACAACGTGGCACTGATTAAGTTTGATATGCACAGCACCTCATTGTGCTAGTCGCCTTAAGACATAATAAGTCTCGTCACCGCAGTAACTTCACTAGCATATAACACCTTTCAAAGCTACCTAGACGGTCTCCTACAACATACCTACCACCAGTAATATTATCGGTAACAGAATGTCAAAAAGTAGTGGTAGCCACTCAGATCGATTATACAAATACTTACCACCACGCAAACTATATGACCTCGGAATAAAACTAGATGCGCCACGGAAGAGATTAAAATAAACTTTGGTTTAAGTTAAAACTAAAAGCCAACTTTTATTAACTTAATTACTGATATTAAATTATCAGGTAAAAACTTTTCTGTATTAGTTTTTTTTTTCTCACTCTAATCTAAGTAATTCGTTATTATAATTATAGAAAGAGATGGCAAATATGAACGTGTATCGCGGCACGTCATGTTTTTGTTCAGTTGATTGCTTCTTTAATAACTGTAATCGTACCGTTATTAATTTTTTCATTATTAAATATGCATCAAGCAAACAACTTGTCATAGTTAAGGATCTATTCAATACATATATAAATAGATTTGGTCATATAAAGACTAGTATTATTTAGCTTAAAATATATCTTTCAGACTTCACCTAACCACTGCATATCCCAACTCCTATGTTGACTGGCAGAGAATGCTTGTAGGCATTAAGTCCGCCTATTGGACCCTAGTTTTAGGTGATGCAATAAAGTAATTATATAAAAATTTGTTATTAAGTATAAAACTTTGTATGGATTTTACATTTTCTCCTATTATTGGGGTAGGCCAATGTTCAGCATTGGACGACTATCGGCTAATGAAGATGGAGAAGATTTTTATATGTATATATAGAACAGAGTCTATGCTTTTAAATGATATCAATATTTAATATTAGGTTTGCAATACTAATATTGTTTAATGTATTAATCACTTATGTTAAAGTTAAGATTACATTAAATTTATACCCATTGTATCAGTCACCTGTAGTGTGTTCAAGGGCCCAGGGAACTGCGAAACACCAGTACCTCTGCATTAATATCTGTGCTACGACATGCATGAGACTTGAGGGGGGACCCTAAGGAACCCCGAAAATCCTTTCGTCAACTTTTTTGATTAACTGGGATGACTGTGGTCTTTTTGATGCGACGAAGCAAGCAAGGGTTCACCTGATGGTAAGTGATCCACTTGCCCATAATAACGTGGTGAAGGTTAAGATGGTATACTCAACACATCATTGTGCTCGTCGCCTTGAGACATAAGGCGTTAAGTCTCGTTACCCCAGTAATTTGACTAGCTTACAGCCCCATCCAAACCTTAACATAGTAATATTTGCACGTCCCTATTTGGCGTCAGCAATAGGAGTTGTGGTGGTACCTACCAAGACGGTTTCCGCTAACGGAGACCTTCCACCAGTCAATGTCTTATTCCTAATAGCTTCAGACGGCAAGTCTATCGCGAATTTGTCACTCTTCACATGAATCTTAAACAATATTGTAAACCCACGAGAGATCACATTAATCCATGTCCCCCTGAAATGGATGTAACCTATGTTTCAGGTAATGACCCGCGTTAGTTCAAAAGGCACGGCTATTACTAGAAGTGGGCAACCCTTAACCTACACTGGTAACGACGTAAGTTCACATCAGTGACGTCACCGCGCCCAAAGCTCCATTACACCGAACGTTTGCCGTATTCACCTGGCAGGAACGAGCTCAGTTAACCGCGTTAACTCCATCCACTAGTACCAGCTCGGTTCAGCCGGAGCGTTCATTAACAACTCACTTGAAGTTAACTTGAAATGCTTAACGTAACTTATAAAGCCGACGCCGGATAAAAGTTTATATATGAATGTAGTTTAATTCAAAAACACGTACGGTGCTATTTTTAATGTTAAATGAAAAGACCTTGTAGGGAATTCTCTTAAGAAATTTCACATTAATACCTAACGATTCGTTTCTTATGCGCAATACTTCATCATATAGACGTCCACTGCTGGACATTGGCCTCACCCAATGATGAGGAGATTTCGGCCATCTATTGCAAGATGTTAAATCTCACTATCCCAATAATTTCACTAGCATACAAATGAAGTGAACAAATCTTGATAGTTTTTTAATAATTTTTAAAATTTGACCAAAATATGATACAATGAAAGTAGAAATATATTGTTTTGCACTACATTTTTCACATTGTTGCAAATATTTATGAAGCATTGAGTTGTAGGGAGTAATACGGCCGGTGGAAGCACTAGAACTGCACCTTAAGTCTGGACAGATCGTCCTAGACTACTAGTGCTTGTGAGTTTTCTTACTATTCGTCTGAACAAACATTTTTATAAGAGTACGAGGTTAATGATAGTTTTCCAACCACGTCCTCGAACATAAAAAATATTGTAAGACAAAGTATGAAAGAGTAGAAGAATGAAGGGAGAAAAACATTGTACAAGAGTAAGAAAGAAAAGAATAGACAAGAAATTAAATTAAAAGAATGAAACCCATTGTCCCTGTACCATTATACGGTGGAAGGTTAAAAAAACATGCTTTCATTGTTAATCAACATCATATGAAATTAAAGTTAAGTGTAAATTCAATGTAGTTAAAAAAAAAACACCAAGAAATTCATGTTAATGATACGTTACTTATTTCCTATTTAAAGTTTGATTCTGGGTTTTTTTCAAGGCCCGCAAAAAG
The DNA here is from genome assembly GCA_018246255.1 of Pachliopta kotzebuea. NCBI lineage: Eukaryota > Metazoa > Arthropoda > Insecta > Lepidoptera > Papilionidae > Pachliopta > Pachliopta kotzebuea. The sequence continues at coordinate 3,480 of DWLS01003581.1, read as the reverse complement.
TTTAACACTTAACCATAGTTATCAATTGTAATTCATTTTTCCCACGGAACCCGATCGGCAAACAAATAACTTCACGCTCGTTTCATTTAAGGGTGGAACTAATTTTGCAATTACTTACACCTCGTCTCGTTATATACCTCCTACTAACATTACTTGACCTTAACTAGTTACCTTCAGTTGACTTGTGCTTTCGAAATTTTAAATATTGTATTTAATGTCATTAGATGAGATATCGTTGATTTATTTGTAGAGCCTATTCAGACTTTATGTACTTTCTCTCTCTCTTCTCCTAGCCACTATCCCATATTATGACGGAGTCAGCTTTCTTTTTTTTTTTCCTCCACTTACCTCAATTCTCCACGTCATCAGTCACTTGGCTCACTCGCATAACTCTTGACTCTACATTTTTCCTTCTCTTACAACTTTACATAACTTATTATTGAAAAAAATATTATTCATAAAGGCATTCGCCAATCCACTTTACCGGAGCGGTCAATAAATAGCCTTTCTTGTCAGATTGAACCCCAAATTACAACAGTGGGAACATTTAGTAGGCTCTTTAAAATATTTCTTAACGTACCATACATTACTCAATTTTTTTCGTAACAGATATACTATTACGTTTTGGCCATTTATAAATACCATTTTCATTGCCAAAAACTACCATATTTTCGTAATTATGATATTTCTGTAATCATGTGGAGTTTTCTATGTGTGCTTATCTAGGTAATGTTTGTCGTAGGTACAACGGAGCGCGCGTGCCTGATCACCGGCTCGGTTGACGGGATCATGATGGTGCTCGACTTCATAATGGAGAAGATCAAGGAGAAGCCTGAGCTCGTCAAGCCGTTCCCCGAGGGCGTCGACACCAAGATGCCGCAGGATAGAGACAAGCAGGTAAACGGAACTTTTTAAATCATCTCCACTTTGCCTCATGAGTATGTGTTTAGGAAATTCTTAAATATACTTTTTTTAATAAGCCAACGCTCAAACCAAATCATAATTACTTATAATGAAATGATGAACTGTTATCGCCTAAAATCATCACCAATAATTATATAAAAAATATCAATGTAAGGGTGATAGCTGGATAGCACTACCCATATACTTCGGAAATATTTAAAATACTTGTTAATTAATTGATAATTGGGAACACAGAAATATACAGGTGCTGATATCAGTGTAACCAATTTAGTAATCACTCGGCTTAATATCGAAAATAAAATGCGGGACACTCGGCGGGCTTATGTCAGAGCATCAGAGGCGGAGTACCGCAATGCAGTATCCGCCTGTGGAAGGGGCGTGGTGGTACCACATCGCACGCCAGGCCCTCCCATATTGCCGTTTGGATTAAAAAAGCAATCAGCTGAATACATTTATAAGTAATTTAGACGTATTATATTCAATTAGGAATAATATCACAGTAGCCGTATATAATATACCACGCGTGGATCGAGCTAAACCTGTGCTCCAAGCAGCTTTGTTCTGTTTAACTGTTCCGTTTGATAACATTCAGGGGAATCCCCTTCCTGTATAAAGTCGGTCGTTCCATTTTACGGGAACGAATTTAGGAATAATTAAACTGTAACTCTTGACGCTTGACGACGCGGTTGGTGTTTCTCTATTTCGCATACAGGTTAACTGTTGCCGGTTATACACACATAAATATTTTACTATCTTTAATAAGGGTTTTTTGATTTCTGCCGATGAAACGTTTGACGCGTTCCTTTTTTTTTATTTGAATCGACGAGACAACGAGCAAGGTGTTACTTGATGGTAAGTGATACGTTTCTCCATAACATAGCGCTGGTTAGGGCGGTATACACAGAACCGCATTGCGCTTGTCGCTTTGAGACTTCCTCGTTACCACAGTAATTTCAATGGCATACCCTTTTTACCTTTCAAACCGTAATTCACTTCACAGTAATTTTCGCACATTAATATTTGGCGGTAGATATAGAAGCTGTGGTTATACCTACCTAAATGGTTTCCGGCAAAACAGACTTACCGACGGTATATATCCATTACAATATGACACTTTGAATTAAAAATACTTATTTTCTGGTATTCATTCGTTTCTCTCGCTCATCCATTTCCATTCATTTTCACTGCTGAATATGTACCTTGCCAATAGAGAATATTTACCATGCCTGATTGCGAGAATTTGATTCCGACGATCGATGAAATCTACTGCTTTCGTCTGACATTGTTCTCCTCAACATTCGTTATCGTTTCATCACAGCCAAAAAAAGATCACCAAATTGAAATAGTAACAGATATAACATTAGTTTCATCTAGTATGTGATCTAACGCCAGCGGGCGGACTCGTGTAATTTACTGCGCTTACATATGTGCATCGCAAGGTGACCAACAATGCGGATTTACAACAGTTAAAATTAATATTTCACCAAAAATTATTTAACCTATATCAAAAAGAAATTGGAACTGAACCTATTCTACACAATCACACGAAAAGTTAACTTTAGTATCAACGACAACTTCTTTCTTTATTAGTTTCTACAATACTTCAAAGTTTCTAGTCGATCGTAATTTCCATTAGCCTGGCAAAAGTTCACCCTCGCTGTTACTAATATCGGGTCCTATTACGTATAATCCTGACATCCACCTCGCGTGTTTTAAATGAAAAAAGTTTAGGAAATCAACCCTTTTTTGATTAAATCCTTTAATTTTTCATTTAATTCATACAAAGTTTCTGATCCTCCAGTCACTAATCGCAATTCTCCGTACTCAAATTATTCAATGCTTAATTCTTTAAACTTTAAGTGACGTGCCCTGTACTTCGTCTACCAAGACAAGTCTTTCTTTAGACTAAATTTTGCAAATTCATATGAATACATACTCTATCACATTGAACTCATTACCCTAAGACACAAGATTTAGTTACCCCATTAATTTCACTAGCTACAACATCCTCCGAACTGGAACACGGTAATGTTTTCCGTACTACTGCTAGGTAGTAATAATGAGCGCTGTGTTGTTAGGATCTCTGATAGTAGAAAAGTTCTCCGTGTCCTGCGTTTTGATGGTTATCATGGACACCTGAGTGCAGTTAGGTGGAGCGGTGCCGGCGGAGTTCGCGGCAAGGTCGCGAGCGAGTAATATCGACTGCGCTTCCATTGCCGGCTCGTTATCCGCACTGCGCTCGTCCAATGCGAGCGCCCACTGATGCAATTACATTACATATTTTTAAATTTAATTATAATGTAGTAACTAAACTACATTCGCTTCACTTATAAACTATCGGCGACGCTGTAATCTACGGAACCGGCAACTGGCGATAACGAACTGATATTATAAATACTGTAACTTTGTGTAACAATAAAACTATAATAATTCTATCTTTGTTTAAACGACAATGACCGAACGTCCGCCCCCCTCTGATGACCGCGTAGCCCGCGCCACCGCGACTCGTTTTTCGTACTCCAAGTACGAAATTAGGTTAAGGTACAGTTTATATAT